>LFYR01000834.1:136114-151528 GCA_001185155.1 Zostera marina
TTGTTGGTTCAGCCTCAGCCCATTTAGTGAAGTAGTCAACCGCAACGAATAAAAATTTCCGACCTCTTGACGCTACCGGAAATGGGCCGACTATGTCTAAACCCCATCGAGCAAATGGTACTGGTGTAACCACAGGATTCATTATACTGGACGGCCTCCTCTGGATGTTTGCATGCCTTTGGCATTCGTTGCAACTTCTTACTAGTTATTCAGCATCTTTTCTTATCTGTGGCCAATAGTAGCCCTGCCTCACCACCTGTTTTTCCAACATTTTTGCCCCCTGATGTGGCCCGCACGCTCCTTTATGTGCGCTTGTTAATATTTCTTTTCCTTCTTCATGTGTAACACAAATCCGTAGGGGAATACTGTCCTCCACTGCCCTACGGAAAAGATCGTTTCCTACTGTTGTAAACCAGGCCGCTTTATTTCTCAACTTTCTCTCCTCCATCGTGTCCGTCGGGACTATTCCTTTTGTAATGTAATTTTTTATTGGTACTCTCCAATCCTCCTTTACTGCTAATGTCAGGATTTTGTTTCTTTCACTTTTTGCTATTGATGGCACTTCCTGCTGTTCCACTCGAACCCATCGCCCTTTTGGCACACCTGGGGACGCGCCCAATCTTGCTAAAATATCTGCCTCTTTATTTTCCGTGCGGCTTATGTGATGTAGTTCCCATTCTGCGAAAAGCTGCAATGTGTCACGTGCTGCTTCTGTGTATCGACACATCCCTTCTTCATTTGACATGAATTCCCCATTGACTTGATTTGCTACTAACCGTGAATCCGTATGAAATTTTGCCCTTCTGGCTCCTAACGCTTTTCCTAGTTGTGCTCCTGCTATTAGTGCTTCATACTCTGCTTCGTTGTTTGTTGTTTTGAAGTTAAAGTTAATTGCGTGTTCTATCTTTTCTTTCGTAGGTGTCTGGATTATTATTCCTGCTCCGCATCCAGAATTACCTGCCGATCCATCAACATGAATAATCCACCAACTCTCAACTTCCTCCCTACTTGGTGTAAATTCTGCCAAGAAATCAGCGACTGCTTGTCCTTTGATTGCTTTTGCTGGTACTATACTTATATAAAATTCGCTTAATTCCACAGCCCACTTTGTCAATCTGCCCGATACATCTGGCTTATGCAACAACTGTAACAATGGAAATTCTGTTGGGATGGTTATTGGGTGTGCTTGGAAATAAGGTTTTAACCTCCTTGCCGTTGTTACTATTGCTAACCCCAGTTTCTCAATTTGTGGATACTTCTTCTCTGCTCCTTGTAATGTGCGCGAGTAATAATAAATTGGCCGTTGCGTACCATCCCTTTCAGTCATTAGTACCGTGCTAGTGGCATTGTCGGATGCGGCTATGTATAATTTTAATGGTTCCCCCGGGAACGGTGGTTGTAAGGTTGGTAAATTCTTTAACTGCTCCTTAAGTTTTTGAAACGCTTCCTCGCATTCTTCTGTCCATGTTATTTTCGGGCTAGCCGATTTTATTAACTTGAAAAGAGGTTGTAATGTGTCTGCCCCCCTTGCTAAGAACCTGCTTAATGCATTTACCTTTCCGTTGAGTTTCTGCACTTCTTTTATTGTCTTTGGTGGTGTCATTGCCATTATCGCCTCTATTTTTTCCGTACGGGCTTTTATCCCGTGGGGAGTTATTTTGAAGCCCAAAAAATGCCCTTCCGTAACCCCAAAAGAACATTTTTTTGCCTTCAATCTTAGACCTGCTCTTCTGATGTTATCAAAAGTCTCCCTCAGGTCTGGTAAGTGCTCTGCCACTGTTTTAGAACAAACTAGGATATCATCTACGTATACTTCGAGATTCCTCCCGATCTGATCTTTAAATATTTGATCCATGGCCCTCTGAAACGTTGCTCCTGCATTACGTAACCCGAAAGGCATTACCCTGAAACAGAAGGTACCTGTTTCTGATATAAAAGATGTCTTTTCTTCATCTTCCCTAGCCATGGGTATCTGATTATAACCAGAATGTGCATCCATGAAACTCAGTAATTTGCATCCTGAAGCTTGGTCGACCAAATGGTCTACTGATGGGAGTGGGTATGAATCTTTAGGGCAAACTTTATTTACATTTGTAAAATCTACACACATCCTCCATCCTCCGTCTGCTTTTCTTACCATTACTACATTTGATAGCCATTCTGGGTATTTTACAGGTCGAATGAAATTTGCATCTATCAGTTTCTGTACTTCTTCCGTTGCCGCCTCCTTCCTATCTCCTCTTAGTGGTCTCATCTTCTGCCTTACTGGTCGTACATGCTTTCCTACTGCTAATTTGTGTTCCG
Source organism: Zostera marina (assembly GCA_001185155.1). NCBI lineage: Eukaryota > Viridiplantae > Streptophyta > Magnoliopsida > Alismatales > Zosteraceae > Zostera > Zostera marina. The sequence goes on from LFYR01000834.1 coordinate 138,419, forward strand.
TGAGGCTCCGGTCGATCCCTTTGAGTTCCGTTACATCTTTGGCGAACAGATCTTCGTTCTCTTTGAGTAGTTTTACGATATCATTCTTGACTTCTTGCGGGAGGTCAGCACCCACTTGTACTTTGCCACCATTTAGTTCTACTACTACCATATCTGAAGCCGTCTTGAACTTTGGACGTTCTTCCTTGACAGTATGTGGAAGTTTGTTTTTTTCTTCTGCTGCAGTCATTACTTGCCCTGTCGAGTTTATATAACATTCCCTCGCTTTTTTCTGTGATCCTTTAACTGTGCATATCCCTGCTTCCGATGGGAATTTCAAACATTGGTGCAGAGAAGATGTTACTGCCCCAAACGCATGTAATGCTATCCTTCCTAATATTGCATTGTACCCTGATGAAAATGGGACCACCGAGAACTTCACTATCATTGTTGTCTCTTGTGCGAACTTTCCCAATGTTATTGGGATGTCTATTGTTCCCAGCATTTGGACTTCTCCTTGGCCGAACCCAGTAATTGGTGTGCCACACGGGCCTAAATCCGCCCTGCTAAATCCCAATTGATCAAATGCGCTCCAATATAACACATCTACTGAAGCTCCTGTGTCCACTAGTACTCTGTTTAGTCTAATCCTTTCCTTGTCCTCCCTCTGTACAATAGGTGTTATGACCAATGGGTCATGATGTGGAACTGTGATTCCTGTCAAGTCCTCATTTGAAAAACGAATATCCTCCCCTGCTTTAATTTTTTTTATTATTCCATCCGTCCGGCTAAGATCCTCTGCGTACCTTTTTCCTTCGAATCCTGTTCCTCCTCTGGCTGCTTCTCCTCCTGATATTGCTAATATTTCCCTGATATTCCTTCCATCCTGATATTCTCCTCCTGATATTGTTAATATTTCCCTGATATTCCTTCCATCCTGATATTCTCCTCCTGATATTGTTAATATTTCCCTGATATTCCTTCCATCCTGATCTTCCCTGCGGTTCTGATATCCTGGCGTTCTAATGTCCCTGTGGTCTTCATGTCCTGCAGGCGCTGGTGTTGTTCGTCGCGGTGGAGAAGGTAACCTTTGACGTACGGGGAGCGAGCCCTGCCGCTCTTGTACTCTTTCTAATTCTTTTGCCAGAATCCAACATTCGGCTGTTGTATGTCCTATGTCTTCATGATATTCACAATACAAGTGTGGATTTCTGTTAACTGCTGTTTCCGTACGCATTGGTCGTGGTTCCGGAAGTATCCTTTCTCCCCTTAACGCTAAAAACACCTGTCGTTGGTTTGGAAACGGGGTGACCCTTTGTGGACCGTAATTGATGAAGTTTTCCCTTGGGAAAGGGGCTCTCCTTGCCTTATCTTCTAACACTTCTCTATTTTGTGATCGGGCTTCCCGTCTCGGCTGCTTTTGCTGTGCATCTTGATCGTATTGGCCTTTCGGTCTTTGACGTATCTGCTTATATTTTGCTTCGTGGTAATCTTCTACGTTTGATTCTTTATACGATCTCTCCATAGCTTCTGCAAACGTTGATGGGAGATCCCTTACCAAATCCCCTGAGAATCTGGTCGGTCTTAATCCGTTAACTAGTGCCATCAGTATTCCTTCCTCCGAGCAAACGACTTTTTGAACTGCCATTGCAAATCGATCCATATATTCTCGCGTTGACTCACGTTCTCCCTGTACCACTGTTAATAAAGTTGTATTTAAACCTTTGCGCCTTATTTTATGCCCAAAGGCAATTTTGAACGATTTTTCCAAGTCTTTGAATGAATTGATACTTCCCACCGGAAGGTTTCTGTACCAACCCACTGCTTCTCCCTTCAAAGTTCTTCTAAACATACGACACCAGATGTCTCTTCGCCCAGTAGTATCCTCCATTTCCATACGGAACGAGTGAACATGATCTTCAGGATCCGTTGTACCATCATATGATGTCATTTTTGGGGCTCTCCACCCTGTCGGATAACCTTCCACTAAAAGATGTCGCGCTAAAGCTTCTTCGTTGTCCGCTGGTGTTAGTTGGTCCAGATAACCAATTGATGGTTGTATAGGAACGTTCTCATGTATGCCTCTATTTGCCATTGACACAATTTGTTCCTGAAGTTGCCTTTGATTGTTTTGCAAATCCGCGATAATTGACATTAGTTGACTCTCTCTTGGTTCCCGCAATATGGGAAACGCTCTCCCATATCCTTGGTCATTTCTATGTTCTGGTGACCTTGATCGGCTTTGCTCCGACCAACTTGCATCCATCCCATCTTCTGGTATTGCCTCTTCAAAGAATCGGGAATTTTCGCGCGTACGCTGCTGGGGGTGATAAGGTGCTTCTTCGATATTTTCTTCTAAACGCACCTGTTCACCCACGCCTTGGCTTTCACGAGTAACTGTTGACAGTCGATTCCCATATGTTTCTACCGCCCCGTTTTCCAGACTTCCCTCTACTTGAATTTCCCGCTCCGGTTGCTCTGCATCCATCTTCTCGTGTTCGTGTTCGATTCACGTCAGGTTCACCACTGATCGTGACCCTCTGGGAAGAAGGTCGCTCCTATCTACTATAGTATAATTCCAAGTATTTCACAAGTATAATCACAATGTATCACAAGTACAATCACTGTATTACAAGTAATCCCCCCTTTACACTTCACCCCTAGGGGTATTTATACAACTTCCTAACACGAATCGACCTGATGGATCCGATATACTTGGGACGCCTTCTTTGGGGTGTCAACTGCTCGAGTTAATAGGTCCTTTAAGCCGGTCGGCCAAATGTTCGTAGGGCTTATGGAGCCGTCCGGACCATTCAAACAGTTTAACGTCCTTGGAATGATCTGGGCTTTCCGCTATTCGTCTTACTGGACCGGGGCTTCTTCGTGGGCCTGGGCTGGTAACTTGGGGGTACCATCAGAGATGAGTTTTGTCATTCATTATGGACATACACACTTAAACGAATATGCTATTTGAGGAGTTTATTCACCTTATTAGATATAGTTTAGGATTTTAATTATAAAAGTATCAATTATATTTTTTAACCTATATTATCTTCAACTTTAGGGTTTTAATTATAAAAGTATCTAAAGATCCTTAGGGTTTCAACTTTCAACATATATTATCTTCAACATTAGGGTTTCAACCTTAAGTGATTGTGAAATGTCAGAAAACATTCTCTCCAAAGATCCTATACCTTCAAATGAGAATGATGCACCTCCAAATGAGACACCTTCTAATTTAGCTCAAGTACCAATAGAGGCTGCCAATGAGTATTTTTTTTGAAGAATCTCTCTTTTAAATCTGTTTAAAATCTGTTTTACAGTTATAATCTAATTGAAAATCTGTTTTTCAAATCTGTTTTTACATTAGGATCGATGAGTATGACTTGAGTCGAAGCACCCTACGCACCCTATAACCCTACTAGTAGTTGAGAATATCATCATTCATCCTACTTCATGTAAGTTGTAGTACAATCGTTGATAGCTGTGCGACGAGCACTGAACCACATTGTCCAATCTAACTTATTTATAAAGATCTATTGACTACCCATGTGCCTCTTGAACTTCGACCTTCACATATGCCAAACTACTTTCATTTTACAAACCCTATATCTTGTGAAGAATCAAAGAGTGGGAAAATGTAGAGAAATAAAGGAAGAAGAATTGATCATTGGAGAAAGAAAAAGAGTGAAAGAAGAAGATTTCTAAAGATTAGTTATGAAGAACTAACTTTACTCAAGGAAAAGATTCACTACAAGATCATTTTACCATTAGGCTAAGTACTTATTTATAGTATTAGTTGTAACTAACTTTAGATAACTACTTATTACATCTATTAATAATTACAACACTGCTACTATTTTATACTTTACATTCCCCCTCAAATTTTCAACCCGATCTTAGTATTGATGATTTATAATAAGTTGAAAATGCAGATTGAGTGTTATTGACTTATAACCCATAGCCTTTCTTCTCTTCAGCTAATGCAAATTGACTAATTTGATGGAGGGTGAAAAAACCCTGTAACGATCCAACTCGATTTGGATGCAGTCACCGATCGACTACAGGCTGATCTGAATTTAGAGAAGCAAGAAGAAATTAACAGTGAGCTGCCGCGATCCAGTCGGAATCGTCAGAAGAAGAGGAAGAACGATTACATCTATTATTAAGAATTAAAACAATTAATTACTGAGTAGTTAGTTAGCCGTGTAAACGCCACATGTCACTTTGGCATTGGTGGAATTATGTTTTAAATAACCAATGGGATCCATCGTTGAGGATCACCAATTTACACCCAATTTTCCAAAATTCCCTCCCAATCTCCGGCTCCCTAGGGAGAATTCTTTCCCAATCTCCGGCTCCCACTGGGAGAATTATGTTCGTCTGTGCCGCCATCGGTGCTGCTCGTAACATTGGTGCTTTCAATGAGAGTGAACGATCTTCGCCGGAATCTGAAGATCACAGTCGGGAACGACGCTAAAATTTCAAAAAAAAACTCTCCAAGGCTTGTTCCAGGCCTGAACTGGATCTGCAACAGGGAAGCATAATAATCAATCTGGTTAATTGATTTGTAGATTTTAATCGGTAACATTTTGAAAAATGACAGAGAAAGGGGAGGCAAGCAACGAACAACCAGACAATCTGCAGAGCTCGGTGGAATTGGAAGAGATTCGGATGGAACTAGGGAAGGTGGTGACGGACCAGTCATCACGACTATTCAAGAGTGAGTCCGCGATCGCAAATATCACAGATCGGATCGGTGATTTGACGGTAATGATGAAGGAGATGCAGATGTCAATGGGGCTGATACCGAACAAATCGGAGCAGAAGACGTCTAAACAAATAAAGCTAGACCTACCGAAGTTCGCGGGGAGTGATCCAGACGGATGGATCTTCCAGGCGGAAGAGTATTTCACGTTCCACGGGATTATGGATGACTCGAGAATCCAGATTGCTGGATTTCACATGACCAAGGGGGCATTAGGGTGGATGCGTGGTTTGAGACGGAACAACCTACTGACTACATGGGAGAAGTTTATAGAGGATCTGAGGGAGAGGTTTGGGGGATCAATTTACGTTGATAAACTACAGGAGCTCTCGCGCCTGCAACAGACCACCTCAGTGGCAGTTTACTTGGAGCAATTCGAGGATCTGATGAACGGGGTAACAGGGCAATCAGAAGCCGCTCTAATTAGCTTCTTCATTGGAGGCTTAAAGGCAGAATTGAAGGGAGAATTGAAGATCAGGGAACCAACATCCTTGAGAAAGGCATTTGCTCTGGCTAAAGTATATGAGGAACATCGCGGTCTGGGGAAGAGTCGGGGGTCAACATCGAACGGGGGAACGTCGGAGCCTTTGATCAAGAAGCCGCCGACAGGGGCGAAAGGTGTGCCGATCGTGCGGAAGATGCTGACGATTGAGGAACGTAGAGAACACACAGCCAAGGGCTTGTGCTTCAATTGCGACGAGTCATATTCTTCAGGACATAAGTGCAAAGGACGCTTGTACAGAATGGATGTAGAGAGGGACTGTCTGGTGGAATTGATCGAGCAATCAGAAACGGGAGAAGATCCGAAAGCAATAGGGGACCCGGAGACGACGACAGAAATCAGTTTGCACGCGTTCTCAGGGACGTTCAACCCAAGAACCATTCGACTGAAAGGCTGGATCCAGGGGAGACCACTATCTATTCTGATTGATAGTGGAAGCACCCACAATTTCGTTCAGGAAGAAGTGGCGACCAGGCTTGGGTATGAGATACAAGAATTATCCGCGTTCAAAGTCTTTATTGAGAGTGGGGAGTACCTCGTATGCAAGGGAGTCTGCCGGAAGATTTCTATTTCAATTCAGAACACAACCATTGTGGAAGACTTGTTCGTGCTCGCGATGGGTGGAGCCAATGTAGTGCTAGGCATTCAATGGCTGGGCAAACTGGGTCCGGTTACTACGGACCACAAGGAGCTAAGCATTGAGTACTGGGTGGGTGAACAGAAAATCAAACTTCAAGGTGACCCGCACTTGGCTGATTCGGAAATCTCAAAGGTCGGACTGAAGAAGCTTATTTCGAAGGGGGAGATTGCGTTCTGCTATCAATTGAGATGTGAGGAGAGTTCAACTACAGAACACGCTGACTGGTCAGAACTATCTGACGTGTTGAAAGAGTACGGGGACGTTTTAGCAGAACCTCAGAAGCTTCCGCCTGACCGGGAAACGAACCACCGTATTTCACTAATTCCGGGGTCACAACCGATCAATGTGCATCCCTACCGCTACCCCCACTACCAGAAGAATGAAATAGAACGACTGACTCGGGAGATGCTTAGTCAGGGATTGATCAGACACAGTATCAGTCCGTTTTCGTCCCCTGTCTTGCTGGTGAAGAAGAAGGATGGGAGTTGGCGTTTCTGTGTCGATTACAGGGCACTGAACACCGTCACTGTCCGAGACAGGTTCCCCATTCCGACTATGGATGAGCTGATGGACGAACTACATGGGGCAGTTATTTTTTCGAAATTGGATCTTCGCGCCGGTTACCATCAAATTCGTATCGCCGGCGAGGATGTGGAGAAGACAGCATTTCGCACACATCAGGGACACTATGAATTCACTGTCATGCCTTTTGGTTTGTCCAACACCCCAGCTACGTTCCAAGCAACCATGAATCAACTGCTACAGCCACTTATGCGGAAATTCGTGATCGTCTTCTTCGACGATATACTAGTCTACAGCGGATCAAGGAAGGTTCACGTCGAACACTTAACAGCGGTATTCCGACTACTGAGGCAGCATTGCTTTTATGTGCGGGAGTCGAAGTGTTCGTTTGGGTTGGAGGAGCTCACATACCTGGGACACATTATACCACTCCAGCTTGAAGAACCTCCTCGGGCAAGTCATCCAGTCGCCGGAGCAGCAGTACTTCTTGACTCGCTTACTGGGATTTTCTTTTAATATTGTTTACCGGAGGGGAAAAGAGAATGCGGCTGCAGATGCATTATCCCGATTACCACTGATCGAATTGGACGAAGAAGGAGCGGAATTAATTAGGCTAACCAGTGAAGTTATTTCGAATTGGGAAAAAGTCATCATTGAGGAGAACAAAACTGATAGTTGGATCAGGAAGATGAAAGAAAAATTGAGGGGTGAAGAGACAGATTCCGAGTTTTCAGAGCACAAGGGAATACTATATTATCGGAATGTATTCTGTTTAGGACCCAATTCCCCACTACAGGTCAAGGTGTTGAACGAATTGCACAATTCACGCGTCGGAGGACACTCTGGTTACCTTAGAACGCTCAAGCGGGTGCGACAGAGCTTTTATTGGAAGGGAATGAATACGTTCATTCGCAATTTTATGGCAAGTTGTATTGTATGTCAGCAAGTAAAGTCGCTAGCACTAAAGCCGATGGGTCTGTTACAACCACTTCCGATTCCGGTAGCGGTGTGGGAGGACGTGAGTATGGACTTTGTAACAGGGTTACCACCAGTTAAAAGACAGGCGGTAATTGTAGTAGTCGTCGACCGGCTCACCAAATATTGTCACTTGGGGAGTCTTCCAGCAAGTTACTCAGCCACATTGGTCGCCGAGTATTTTGTCAAACAGATAGTCCGACTCCACGGCATTCCTAAGACGATCGTATCTGATTGGGACAAGGTATTTCTGAGCAAGTTTTGGAAGGAGATTTTTTCAAGGAGTGGAACGACGCTGAAGATGTCGACCGCTTACCACCCGGAGTCTGACGGTCAAACGGAGATCGTGAACAAGACGATCGAACAGTATCTCAGGGCAACTATTCAAGACAATCCCAGGGAATGGGTGGAGCTGCTGTCATGGGCGGAGCTTTGGTATAACACTTCGTACCATTATAGCTTAGGAATGTCTCCATTCCAAGCTGTTTATGGAAGAACTCCGCCGGAGATTATCGACTACAGGGTCGGCGACTCGAATGTTGAAGCCGTAGACATTTTACTGAAACAGAGAGACCGACTCCTCCGTGAGCTTAAAATAAATCTACAATCGGCTCAGGAGCGCATGAAGAAGTATGCCGATCTCAAACGGCGGGCCTACGAATTTGAAGTTGGGAATTGGGTTTGGTTGCGGCTACAACCATACCGACAGAGCTCAGTCAGCTATCGGGCGTGCGTAAAACTCGCGAAGCGCTACTTTGGACCATTCATGATCGAACAGAAAATTAATCCAGTAGCATATCGACTCAAGCTGCCGGCAGGGAGTGAAATTTTTCCAGTATTCCACATAGCACTCCTAAAGCACTTCCAGGGTAGCAATCCTGAGCAAACAACCAGTCCGTTGCCACCGTTAGCAACAGAGGGGCACCCCATCGTATGTCCATCAAAGATAATAGCATATCGGCAAATTAAGCAGAAGGGAAGAAGGACAAAGCAAGTATTGGTGGAATGGGTTGGATTGCCAGCAAATGAACGCTCATGGGAAGACTTAGCTGCAATTGAGAGGTTGGTAAAGGAGAATCTTGAGGCCAAGATTTCATCGGAAGAAGGAAGGGATGTAACGATCCAACTCGATTTGGATGCCGTCACCGATCGACTACAGGCTGATCTGAATTTAGAGAAGCAAGAAGAAATTAACAGTGAGCTGCCGCGATCCAGTCGGAATCGTCAGAAGAAGAGGAAGAACGATTACATCTATTATTAAGAATTAAAACAGTTAATTACTGAGTAGTTAGTTAGTCGTGTAAACGCCACATGTCACTTTGGCATTGGTGGAATTATGTTTTAAATAATCAATGGGATCCATCGTTGAGGATCACCAAATTACAACCCATTTCCAAAATTCCCTCCCAATCTCCGGCTCCCTAGGGAGAATTCTTTCCCAATCTCCGGCTCCCTCTGGGAGAATTCTGTTCGTGTGTGCCGCCATCGGTGCTGCTCGTAACACACCATTGCCTCCACTAATGATTTAGGTTTAGCTTGAATAACTAATTTCTGAATTTCAAGTTTCAGCCCCGATATAAACATCTCCCTCATAGTCTTTTTAGATACATCATTAACTTTCATTGACATTGATTCGAACTGATTTTGATAGTCTCTTACAGATTCGGTTTGAGTTAATTTGCTTAATCTACACGTAGGAATAGCAAATTCAGAAGTACCAAACCTTTTCAGCATTTTATCACATAAGTCAGACCAAGAAGAGAATTGCATATTGTCATCGGTCCACTGTAACCATTCCAATGCTACACCCTCAAATCTGAATATAGTCATTCCATTTCTTTCTGCATCTGGAGTGTTCAAAAATTTGAAGTACTTTTCTGCATCTGGAGTGTCTCCCTTGAACTTAGGTAAATTCATTTTTCCATGACTTAAAGTTTTTTGAGTATTAGATTTGTTACCAGAATGTCCAGCCCCATGAGAATTTTTTTCCTCCAGAATTTTTCCCATCATCTCTGTTAGCTTGCCCATGGTCACCTCCATAGTTTGCAACCTTGTTTCTATTGTATCCTTCATCCTTTAGGACCCTACAATGAGTAGTTTCTTAGGAACAGGATCAAATGAATTTAGATTGATTAGATGCTTCCCTATTGTAGATCGAGTATAGATCCCGATCAAATCTTGGAAGATTTTCAATTTTTTTGATTCCTTTTATTGGAATACCATGGCTCCAATCCTAATCAATAATAACTTGCTATTAGAATAGTAATTTGATAAAGACAGGGATTAGTGGTACTTTCATCGATTAGATCTAGTTGTATATCTAGATCAAGTCTTGGAGAGTTTTCAATTTTTTTAATTCCTTTTTTTGGAATGTGCAGCAACAGCAATGTTCAAAGGATCATTGAAAGCACCGATTGATAGCTGCATCAACAGATATCATCGATTTCCTTGTTAACAAGAACTGATTGGGCAGAAAACAGGGTTGTTGGTCGACCTTAAGAATAGCAACAACTATTTCCTTTCATTTCATATCTAATAAAATTGTTTACACAAGGTTTTTATATCTATTACAATTCTTAACCCTAGCAGTTTAACAAAGATAGTCTTTAAACGTAATAAGTTCAATTAGGCCATCAATTGCCAACCCAGTTAACTTTATAGTCTTTAAGGCCCAGTAGTCTGGTTCTTGCTCTTTTACTCCTCTCTTGGACAATTGTACTTGCAGCTACTGGTTCAGCACGTTCCTGTCCTTCCAGTTCAGCCAGCTCTTGCTCGATGAGGTCCTCCATACCACACGAGTACGTATCACTCCCGTTATGTCGCCCTTTGAAGAAGAACCTTGTGAGTTATTTGGTTCTTCACAACAACAAACAAAGAGTAAAATATAAAATAACAGTTATTATCTCTGCAAAATTGCTGAACGGATAATAATAGAATTTTTAGAGAGGGTACGTGCATAATATTACGAAGAAGGAAGTTTGTGGGACCGTTTTTAAAATTACCATTACTCAGATATTTAATTTGGAAATGAGAGCCATTACTTAGCTGAGCCGATCCTGGTCCATGCTATGGAAGTGGTGACGAGATTGGCTGAACGTTCGGGGTAAAGTGATGTGTTGCACCGGTGTCTGAGTACCATGTAGCTATATCATTTTGATCAAACTCACTTGAGAAGTTTAGATCGGTGGAATAAATGTGATTTGTTGAGGGTTGCCGTGCAAATTGTTGAAATTAGCTCCAAGTGGATTGGTTTTGGGCTGGTGAGTTTGGCTGATGGGCTGGATTGTAAATGGAAGTATTTTGAGTGTGGTAGTTGCTGAAGTTATTTTAATAATTAATTCCTTCTTGGGCTTGGGCCACATAGTTTAAATTTGGATTTATGTTTGAGTTATTGGGCTGAACCGTGTAAGGAGATAGAGTAACTCTATATGAACATTTATATAGGGAGTGACTCCATACCCCCCACAAACCAGGCATGGGTCGCGACGGGGAAGGGCTATCCGTCTTCTCCCATTTCCAGATCGCCGACCGTTACCTCCTCTCCCATTTCCGCGTCCTCTGTTTCTGGACGCAAATCTCGATGAACTTCCACCAAAATTTGAGGAAGTCAAATTCACCATGGCCCCTATCGGTTGCCTCATTTTTATCCGGATTTGGTGGCTTACCAAGACCTCTAGTAACCCCTCAAAACTCACCGTTGTTTGCCTAATCGCAAGTGCTGTCACCACCTCGTCGTAGTCCGCAGTGAGGTTGTTGTATACGGTGGTGATGGGGGTGAAACCCGACCAGTACTCCAAGACGCGCAAGCAAGTGCCAAGCGGGGAACTCCGCGGGAAACCGGACCGGAACTCAAGTGCGCAGAGCTCTGCTTCGCTAGGATTCCTTTCGTTCCAAATGACCTGCCTTTAATGAGTGGTGATGCCTCCTATTTATAGGGGTTCTTATGGGGGTAATCTGGTCATTTGGGCAGTAACCGCCTAACTGCCTAACTGATCAGATCGAGGCTCAAGATCGACTTTCCAGAGATCGACTTTCTGAGGATCGACTTTCCTGGGGATCGACTTTATTCAGAAGTCGAACCCAGGGAAGTCGATCCTTAGGAAATTCGATCTTCCTAGGATTCGACTTGGGACCTCCCCAACCCTAGAATAGGTACCTTAACTCATCTTAGGCTATCCGGACTTCTAGTTGCTGGTAGGTTGTGAACGGGTTCGGGATACTGTATCACCAGCACTCCCCCCTCCTCTGCGTATTAGATACCTTGGGATACGTCTTTTAGCACTATGGTCTGTGTGCTGGACCTTGTACTATCAGTATTCCCCCTCTTTGCGTGCTGGGGTGTGGGTTTTTGGTGATGTCCCAGGATGCGAGATCCTCTCTCACCAGTTCTCCCCCCCTTTCTACGCCTGCGAGGTTGTATCTATGCTTCCACGGAGGTTGTCACGCGCTTTTGCCAACTATTGTCCGGTTTGTCCTAGCCGAAGCATATTCCTTGCGCACCTGCCCGGCCCGATTTCCGAGCGGAACCCTGCTTGCCCACCTTGACGCCTTGCCTGAGCCATCTCCGAGCAATGTTCGAGTCCCCTTCCCTGTGACCGGGTTTGAGAGTTGTCTCTTCTACCTATTTTTATAAGTGAAGTTCTCTCTTTTGAGGTCATCTGGTCTCCCTCAATCTGCTGTTTCCGCGGTTGAGGTTGAGCGTGCTTCCTCGACTGCCTATGTTCTTCCATGGGCGAGGATTATTTTTTAAATACTTGCCCCCTCCCTTTGCTCGCTGCTTCCGCGACTGAGGTTGAGTGTGATTCCTCGACTACCTATGTTCTTCCATAGGTGAGGATTATTTTCGAATACTTGCCCCCTCCCTTTGCTCGCTGCTTCCGCGACTGAGGTTGAGTGTGATTCCTCGACTACCTATGTTCTTCCATAGGTGAAGATTATTTTTCGAATACTTGCCCCCTCCCTTTGCTCGCTGCTTCCGCGACTGAGGTTGAGCGTGATTCTTCGACTACCTATGTTCTTCCATAGGTGAGGATTATTTTTTGAATACTTGCCCCCTCCCTTTGCTCGCTGCTTCCGCAACTGAGGTTGAGCGTGATTCCTCGACTACCTATGTTCTTCCATAGGTGAGGCGTCCCCGCCGCGGTGTTTCCCCGCTGGATCAGGTTCCTCGCCGCTTGCGTCGCCGCATCAACTTTAATTAGGAATCTGTAACATATTTTTTCATTCATCATTTTTCATAATTTTGAATAAAGATACTTCACCTTTCCTTTTTCCTGACTTACACCTTTACTCTGAAGTACGTCGGTGTGGTTCGAGATTATCGACTCTTTAGAATTTTTGTTTCATCATGCCGATATTTTCTTTTGGTCAGTATCATCTTTTTCTGAAGATGTCGAGGTTTATACAGAAAGTTGATCTCAACTCTCCCTGGAGATGTCGACGTTTGTAAAAAGTCGATCTCATCTTTTTCTGAGGATGTCGATGTCGTGTGACTGCTGATTCTATCCTTTTCTGAAGATGTCGAAGTTTGTAAAAAAAGGTCGATCTCATTTCTCCCTGAAAATCTCGATGTTGTACAAAAATTCGATCTCATCTTTTCCTGAGGATGTCGATCAGAATAGTGCTGGAATGTCGATCCTGTCCTTCTCTTTTGGAAGATTTCGAATTCCTTGGTAAATGTCGATGTCTATCCCCCTCCTGGGAAAGTCCATCTGGACTTTCTAT
>LFYR01000834.1:151635-163277 GCA_001185155.1 Zostera marina
ATCCGTCCTTCTCTTTTGAAGGCTTCGAATTCCTTGTTAAATGTCGACGTCTATCCCCCTTCTGGGAATGTCGATCTGAACTTTCTATGGAATGTCGATCCTGTCCTTCTCTTTTGAAGGCTTCGAATTCCTTGTTAAATGTCGACGTTTATCCCCCTTCTGGGAATGTCGATCCTGTCCTTCTCTTTTGGAAGGTTTCGAATTCCTTGTTAAATGTCGATGCCTTTATTCTGAAATGTCGATGTCATCTGGTCGGATTTTAGGGTTTTTCGCGGACTGGGTCGTCTTGGGCCTACCGGGCCCGTGGGTTTTTCGGCCCAACGGGTGAACCCGGATGAACAGTGCCCGCGACGGTTCGTCTTCGACTTTCCCCTATAAATAGCGGAGGGGGGTTCATTTGTTTCCCACCTACTTCCTTTGCTCCGAGTGATCGACTTTCTTCGCATCGACTTCCAGTTTCTTCGCTTCGACTTCCAGCGCGCGTAAGGCTTCGACTTGAGCCTTGGAGGTGCAACTTTCTGGGGTCCGACTTTTGTTGTCGGGCTCTTTTGAGGTTGTACTGGGTTCGACTTCTTTGAGGTCCGACTTTTCTTAAAGTCGGTTCTTCTCTGAAGTTGTTCCCTTTTGGACCGTGGTCCGACTTTGTGAAGTTTGACTCTTTGTCATCGACTTTCCAAAGTTGGATCCATTTTTACTGGGATCGACTTCCATGGGTTTAGCCTTTGCTTTTCCCAAAGTGACTTCCTTGATTCGACCTCCTGGAGTCCGACTTTTGTCGTCGACTTCCTTGGGTCGGATTTTCTGGGATCGACTTCCTGTGACCCTTGTCCTCTGGAGGTCGACTTCCCTGGGATCGACTTATGAGGTCGACTTCCCTTGTATTAGTTCGATTCCGTGAAGTCTGGATCGACTTTTCCTTGGGATCGACTTTTGCAACCTTAAAACAATTAAGCTAACTGTTATGCTTTTCGTGCAGGTTGTGACCATGTCTTCTGATAAAAACATTCAGCAAGACCTTCCTCCTAACGAGGAGCGGGCTATTATCGTTAGCCCTCAGGTTCAGACTGCTACTGTCGTGGTCGAGCCTAGAACTGAGTTGCCTTCCTCCTCTCCTGTTGGAAGTAAGCGAAAAGTTCTTTCTGCTCGTCGTACGCGCAAGTCTGTACCTAGTAAGTTATTTTTTCTTTTTTTGTAACTTACCTTTTATTTGTTTTTGTTTTTAGGTTCTCCCCACTCTTCCTCCTCGGGTTCAAGTTCTAGCTCAGGGTCTTTTACATCTAGTTCGGGGAGCTCGAGTTCTTCCTCTTGCAGCTCCTCTTCTCCTGAACGGGATGTAGAAGTTGGGGGCACTCCTCCTTCTACTACTAGGACTCCTCCTCCAACTGCCATTACTTTGGCTTCTATTCCTGAGGAGGTTCCTGTTGTCGAGGCGCCATCCCTGGCTACAGACAGTTCTGCTCAACTTCCTCCCGAAGTCTATAGTCAGAACATTCATATCTTAGAGGACTCTCCCTTAGATTATCCTCCTGAGACAGAGAAGTACCCTTTTTCTTCTCCCCTTGAGGAAAAAAGCGCCCCATCCTTCTATCGGGAGATGGATGGCTCTTGGCGCCAGTGGTCCGTTCTTCTTCGCAACGGTTTCCACGTTGTCCCCATCCTCGACCGGGGCGAGTATGGGACTGGGTATGGTTCTTTCTGTACTGTCTTCTTGACCGATATTCCGGGCTACCCCCTCTCCTCTAATTCGGGTAGATGCTCTAACACCTTCTCTTTAGATGCCGCCCAAAGAATTTTACGGGGGTTAGAGCTCAGAGAGAGAGTGTACTGGGCCTATCCTTCCGAGAATACCGGTGATGTGCCCCCCTATTTTATGTTGGCACTTCACCGCATTTACTTCACTAACTTTCCGATTCTTCCGATTCCTTCCCTAGTTAGTGAAATCCTTTTGTATTATGGGTTGTGCATCTCTCAAATGGGTGTTGCCTTCTTTTTCTATGTTAGGGGGTTTATGAATATCCTTAGGGATGCTGGCATAATCCCAACTGCTCGGCTGTTCTTCCACTTCTTCTCCTTTCAAAATCCGAAGAAGGGCAACCCTTTTATTGCATGTGCCAGCCGTGCTTCTTCTGTTAATCATTCTGCTCTCTTGAAAGATCCTCCGACCAGGCGGAACAAGAGCGAATTCATCTTTGTGGATTACAGGCTATGTCCTGGTAGCCGACTTCTTCCTGCATCCAGTAGTGACCGTAGGCCCACTCCCCGTCCTGTTTTGACCGAGGACGAGGGAGCTTTTGTACAAAGGCTGGCCTTCCTTCACCCCATCGCTGTGCCTGTCGGTCACGCGATAGATGATACATTCAACCGACAAGGTCCTCCTTTGTTTGTTTTCTTTCTCTTTTTTTACTTACGTGCATTTTTACTAACTCTGTTTTTTATTTCTCGCAGATTTCTATATGCATAATCCTGGAGGTGTCCCTGAACGCGTGGGACAGAACGAAACGGGCATAAAGGTTTATGCACCTGCCTCAAAACCTTCCGACGCCCGACATCTGAGGCGTCGGGCCTACGAGAATGCTTACACGAGGATGCCTACCCCTACTCCTTCCGGTGAAGGCCAGGCTGATTAAGGGGAGGTACCTGTGGAGACTCCTCCTGCGCAGTCTTCTGCTGCTGCCAAACTTGCCTCCTTCTTTCGTACGCCGGAAGAGGAGCGGGAAAGAAATGCTGGAAAGGAGGTCCAGCCGGAAATATCGGAGGGAAGGAGAAGCCAATCTGATAAAAGGAAGACCCCTCCACCAAGGACTGACCCCTCTCCTCCGAAGAAAGCGAGGAGACACTCCCCTCGGCGACGAACTCCTCCTCGTCGGAGATATTATGCTGGGGAGTCCTCCCGGGGTCGATATTCGTATGCTACTACCCGGGAGACTCAGATGCCGGGGTACCGAGGTTCCCATCTTCACAACTATGGGACGAAGTTTCCGTCCGTTGCTGATACGGACGCTTCTCGAGCCACATTGCGGGCTATTTCTGCCTATCCGATGGACCGAACTATCGAGGAAGTCGGACAAAACTTAAGCAACGTAAGTGTTCTCGTTTTTATCATTTTTTATGAGCCTGTTCTTACTTACTTTCTCTTTTTGTAGCTCGCTTATTTGTTTCAAGGCCGCCTCTCTTCTTTGTCTCGTCTTCGTGATTACCAATCCCTGGAAGACGAGTTGAAGAGAGTAAAGCGCCGATGCCAAGATTTAGAAGGCGAGGTTGCGCAGAGGGCTTCGGATGCCTCCACTCTTTCTGCCACCAATAAGAAGTTGGCTGAGGACTGGGCTGCTCTGCAAAACCTTTTGAGAGACAAGGAACAGGAACTCTCCAAAGTTAACGGGGAGTTGGGAGCGGTGCAGCTAGAATGTGATGCTCAGCGGGCCAGAGTCTCAATAAAAGATTCCGTAATCGACGGGATTACCAAGCAATCTGAGGCTACTGAGGCGACCCTTCGTTCTATCATGGATCAAAATGATGTTTTCACTCAACGACTGAACGAAGGGGAAACGGAAAGGCAGAAGATTTCCCAGTTGCTGAGTGACAGTAAAGCTGAGGTGAAGCAACTGACAGAAGAAAACCAGAAGAAGACTGAGGCGCTCCAAAACATGAACGAGCATATGGATCAAATCCGGACTGAGTTTCTCGCTAACGTGCGAGACTATAATGATCTGGTGGACCTGGGCCCTCACGTGTTTCCTGGTTTCGAGGCTGAATATGTCCACCGCTGGGCCCGCAAGTACCCGAAAGAAGCTACTGAAATCCGGGATCGGGCGCTTGCGGAAGATGAGGATGAAGAAGATGAAGAGGAGGCTTCGGGAGACAACACTACTACCACCATTGACAAAGACTTTTCTGTAGAAGATCAAGATAACAATGGTGCAGCGGGTTCCAAAGACTCCTCCCTCCTAGCGCTACTAAATAGATCCTCTTTTATCTGTTGTAATTTGTATATTCCTTCGTAATTTTTATTAAATCAATATATGGAATATACTTTTATTTTTGAAATATTCTGATTATCAATAGTTAACTAAGCAACGTATTAGTTAAGTAGTTTAAACTATCACAACGAGTAACACATAGTCCTACTTGATTGCTAAAAATATAACTGTAGGTTATCTACGTGCCAAGTGTTGGGAATGCATGTTCCATCTTCCCGTTTTAACTTGTACGTGTCTGGTCGGAGTTCCTCTTCCACCACATATGGTCCTTCCCAGTTTGCGCCTAGTTTGCCTTTAGAACAGTCCTTTCTGCCGACACTTGCTCTTCTCCATACTAGGCTTTCTTTCCTTATCGCTTTATCCTTGACATTTTTGTCGTGATATCTAGCGATACTTTGTTTGTAAGCTGCATTCTTTGCCTGTGCATTATCCCTTAGCTCATCCACCAAGTCTAGAGTTGTCGCGCATGATCTCATGTTTTCTTCCATGTCATTGGATAACACTCTGACTGTTGGTATGCTTAGCTCTGTCGGGATTAGTGCTTCCATTCCGTATGCTAGTGAGAATGGGGTTTCGCCGGTGGGTGTCTTTTCAGTGGTTCTATACGCCCACAGGATCTCTGGTAGTAGATCTGCCCACGAACCTTTGGCCTGTTCGACCTTTTTCTTCAGTCCCTGAACAATGGCTCTGTTTGTGACCTCTACTTGCCCATTACCCTGTGGTTTGTATACCGATGAAAAATGAATTCTAGTGCCTATGTTCTCGCATAATCTCGTAAACTCCCCACCGGTAAACTGTGTCCCATTATCTGTCACTATGTGCATTGGAACACCGAATCTGCACACTATGCACTTGAAGACAAACTTTGTTGCTGCTCCTTGAGTTATTTTGGGTACAGCTAGTGCCTCGACCCATTTGGTGAAATAATCGACAGCTATAAATATAATTTTAGCCTGGCCCGTCGATATTAGAAATGGTCCCCCAACGCCTAGTGCGAATGGGATGGGGCTTTCTACCCCTATTAGTTGAGTTGCGGGATTCCTTTGTATGCTTTTGTGAATCTGGCATGCCTTGCACTTTCTTGCAGGTAAGATTGCCTCTTTCTTTAGTGTGGGCCAGAAGTACCTCTACCCTATTATTCTTTGGGCTAGAGTCCTCCCCCTTGATGTATCTTTTCTACAATGAATTGTCCTTTATTTGTTGAGACATTTTCATTAGAGGTCCATCGTAGGGTTTCTTATGCTGAATGTCACTAATTAGGCAGAATCTTGGAATGCGTGTTTATAATTTACGCCTTTTATTCATGTTCTCTGGGAGTTTCTACCCTTCAATGTATTCTATTAAGGGTTTTCTCCAGTCTTCTACCTGTATCGTGATCGGATTGCACGGAGGTGTAGATGTCGAGTCAACTAGTGTCTCTCTCTGCCCCTCCCTTTGTATCAGTTGAGTTGTTTTGACCCTTTGGAATCTGTTCTACCTCCCATGCAAACGCCGCAAAGGTGAACACGGTTAGTTGTTCCGCCTTGTAGCCTATTTTTTGAATGTAACTAGGTACAGTATGTTATTGTCTATTTTATTTAGACTTATGAATGGTGGATCTTTGTGTAGGCTGGATCTTCCTCAGAGAAGCTTATTCCTTCCCTCGCTCGTGTATTAACTTTTGCGAGTACTTTCTGCTTTCTCCTACCGATCCCCTGCCGAAGATTTAATCTATTACCCTCCTCTTATGGTGAGTATCTGAGTCGAGACTTTTTGAGCGTTGTCGCTTACCCTTGTTATTTGGGTCCTTGCAACCTTGTCGCCCCCTTTCTACTTTGTTTATGTATTGCTTAAGCTTTCCTTCCTTTGCCTGTGTGTCTAGGAAAGTGCTTAGCTCCCTGCAATTTTCTGTGTTGTGCCCGTAGTCCTTGTGGAACTTGCAGTATCTGTTCCCCCTTGTTCGGGCCTCTTTTGTTGTAGGGTTTAATTCTTCTGGTTGAGGAAACCTTATTCTTCATTTTTCTTTGCTGTAGATTTCCTCCTTTAGAGTACTGAAAACCGTGAATCCCAAGTCTTCATACCTTGGGTATTTTGATTTTCTAAACTCCTCAGATGTCTGGTAGACCTTTTCATCGTGTTTTGGTCTCCAGGATGGTTCTCCTTTTTCAAATTTTTGATATTTCTTCTTTGGTGTTTCATATGCCTTTTTGTTGCTTATGACACCTCTTTCTTTTTCTTTTTCTTTTTCATACTCTTCAGAATTTATGTATTTCTAGGCCTTTGTTAGCAGGTCTTCCATGCATTTTACATTACTAACATTTAGCTTTATTGCTAATGGTGTGTTCATGTCTAGCCCCTTTGAGTATGCGCAGATTGCAATTGTTGTGTTCAGGTCGGAGATTTTCTGCATGGCTTCTGTGAATTTAGTTGTGTAATTCCGAAGCGTATCTCCATTCTGTTTGATTGCAAATAATGATTTCGTGCCCTTTCTGACCCTTGTGTTTCCACAATGCTGGGCAGTGAATTTCTTTTTCAAGTCTTCAAAACTTGTTATGCTTCCTGGCTGCAATTCGACGAACCATCTGTATGTAGGCCCTTTTAATGTTCCCGGGAATGCTCTGCACAGGATGTCATCCCTTGCTGTGGCCCATTGCATTGCTCCTACGAACATATTTATATGGTCTACTGGGTCCATCTTCCTATCATAGATTTGTAGCCTGGGTAGCTTGACTTTTAGAGGTGCTGGTTTTACCATCAGCGATTTATGCAAGGCATCCATACCCACTAGCCAGTTCGGGACTTTGCCTCCTTCTCCTTCTGTGTCTCCCGTGCTTTCCTCGTATACGGGTTTTTTAGGAGGAGGTTTGGGTTGTTCCTCTGGCCTGCGGGGTGGCAGTGCGCTGGAGTGTGCTGCCTTATGGCTTGACACCTCCTGTTGTGCCTTAGCCTGTTTTGAGGTTTGAGCCTTTGAATGAAATATTGATGCCTTGGACTTCTCAATATTTTCTAGTTTTTTGCTCATTTTTGCTATGGTTTTCTTCATTTTCTCCAGCTCCTCTATGGGCATTTTTACGAATCCGTGAGTAGTTTCTGATGCTGAAGCCCTTTCTTCCTTATTGCTCACAGGTTTTTCCTTCTGAGGTGGTTCTTCCGAAGGTTTCTCCTTCTCAGCAAGGAGTCGGATGGCCTCAGCTATTGCCTGAACTGTGATATTCAAATTCTCCCCTCCTGCTGATGCTTGGGGGGTTTGCTCGGGCTCACCTTCAGGTTCAGCCTCAGGTCCCGTGGGAGTCCTTTTATTTTTGTTGCCCTTGGGCCTTTTAGTTTTTGAGTTGCCAGGCTGTTGCTCTGGCGCCTCCTGAGAATTTGCTCCTCCTTGGGAAGTACTTCGTGTTACCACCATCCTGGAGTGTTCGACTTTTCTTGGGAAATTCCCTAAAAGTGTTCGACATTTTGCTTGGAGAAAGTCGATCTTTAAAAATGTCGATCCCTTGTGCACTTGGAGGATTCCTTGGAAGTCGTAGCCTGAAAGCGTAGCTCTTTGAGAAATCGACTTTTTCCCTTGGAAGAAAAAAGTCGATCCCCTGCTGGCTGATTTCCTCGCACGACTCCCTAGCTGGCGACTTGGAAAAAAGTCGATCCCTTTTTTCGAAAAAGTCGAGGAGCTTTTGTCGTGAGTATCTTTGAATCACAGACGGCGCCAACTGATGGGGGTGAAACCCGACCAGTACTCCAAGACGCGCAAGCAAACACCAAGCGGGGAACTCCGTGGGAAACCGGACCGGAACTCAAGTGCGCAGAGCTCTGCTTCGCTAGGATTCCTTTCGCTCCAAATGACCTGCCTTTAATGAGTGGGGATGCCTCCTATTTATAGGGGTTCTAATGGGGGTAATCTGGTCATTTGGGCAGTAACCGCCTAACTGCCTAACTGATCAGATCGAGGCTCAAAATCGACTTTCCTGGGGATCGACTTTATTCAGAAGTCGATCCCAGGGAAGTCGATCCTTAGGAAAGTCGATCTTCCTAGGATTCGACTTGGGACCTCCCCAACCCTAGAATAGGTACCTTAACTCATCTTAGGCTATCCGGACTTCTAGTTGCTGGTAGGTTGTGAACGGGTTCGGGATACTGTATCACCAGGTGGCATTGAAGGATCTCGGTAGGCACTTTAGCACCGGCCGCCGCTAGTCCATCGGAGATTAATTTTGCTCGTTGGTGATAGACGCCGACGTCCTCATCGGAGCTCATCCAGTTATTTTAAAGTTGCATTTGAAGTTGTAGAATTCTTGACTCCGACGGTCTACCATATACGGATTTAAGAGTCTCCCAAATATCGGCGGTGGATTTGATTCCGACGATCGTCGGAAGCACCTCCTCGGAGAGTGAAGATAAGATCCAATTTACAAGTAGTTAATCCTTGCGCCACCATGCCATGTAGATTGGATATGTTAGAGAGGGCGCCGATGAGAGGATCGATCTTTCGATCAAGTGATTCAACCCAAAGCAATTTAGAAGGGGGTTGAATTGCATTTTCCATAGCAAGTAATTTATGCTTGATAGTTTAATGTGCAAAAACATTGAATGGACCCAAAAGATGGGGATCCGGCAAGCACATCATGGAATTGAGTGGGAAACAATGGTGGATTAGAACTTCTAGCTACATTGCTTCCAAAATTTCCAGCATTGAACATCGCCGGATTGGGCACCGTGGTGCCGGCGATACCACCAAGTTGTGGATTGAAGAACATCGGATTGGGCATTGCCTTGCCGGTGATGTCACCACTAAGCTGTGGATTTGTGAGCAGCGGATTTGCCTCAGGAACTCTCTCGGCGAATGATACCATGTTGGATTGATGAGATTCATCATCATTGAGATAAGGAATGGAGATGAGCTTGTGAGCCATGTACACGATGGATGAAAGGGGAAAATAGGAGAGAATAAGTTTGGACAATCAAAAGCTTGTTATTACCTCTTTATTAGGTGTATATTTATATACAGCTCGTTTCACTTGCGAACGTCCGCAGTGAATGCGGGCTGCGGATGAGGCTCGGATTGACAGATTTGTCAATTCGACGGTACGAGGTGAGTCCTGAAACCACTTCGTTTTGCGATGTCGGAGTCGCTTACTCGTGATGGAACCGCGATGGGTTCCTGCATTCCCTACGATGGGTTTCTATAATTCCCGGATGTCCACGGCAGACGACGAGTGTCGTTCCCAGACGCACGACAAGTGTTGATGATGTCCGCAACGTGTTTTTGGTGCGGACGAACCACACTGAAAACACACCCTATTTATATACACTTAGATTTCACCCACTCATATTATAGTGGAGGTTGTTACCATAATATTATTTATAATACTATTTTGGTAATAAGTATTATAATATTATTGTAAGAATAATAGAATATAAGTATTATTCATTTTGTTGATTATAATATTATTTATATTCCAATATATCTATAAGTAGGAATGGACATGTCAGTTCTGGTCAAAATTTAAAAACGTCTAAAACAAATCCGATTTGACTGTCAGTTTTATTATTTTTTGTAAACTTTGCGTAAAAAATTTTGTTGTTTAAATAATTGGAAAAATTACCAATTTTTTTTAATCCCTGTAAAATTAAATAATATCAAAATATTTAGTCAAATAATTCTTAAATAAAATAAAATAACAATTAGTCAAATAATTAATAATCAAAATAAAATTATTAAATCTCTCAATGACTCAAACATCAAATTAGAGATTTACAAACCTTCATTTTCATCATCATCTTCCACATTCTCAATGTCTTCATTATCCGGGTCATAATTGCAGTCATTATGACGCCTAGGCTGGACGCGAGTAACGCTCCTAAATCAGCAATTTTGGGGTGGAATCGACGATTTGGGTTGAAACCGGTGAGTTTGAGGGAGAAGTCGTCAGTCTTCCGGACTCTAGCAATCTTCTCCTCAAATCGACGATTTGACATATCCAATCAGCGATTTGGAGGGTTGACTTGGGTCTCGACGAAGACTTTTGGTTCCACTTCTGTAGGAGCCTTCCGGGGGTCCGACATAAAGCGAACGGAATCTTAGTCCCTGTTGACGGGAAGGATTGATGTACAGTCCCGTGTCAGCAGTATCCCCCCCCCAAAATAAGAGTCTGTGATAAGACGTGTGCCTCCAGTACGGGGGGGATATAGGACTGTGTCAGCACAAAGTTAACAATCTTGTGTCAACAATCCTTAGTACAGTTCTGTGTCAACACAAAGTAATTAAGTAGTTTATTTATATCATATGGTCTAATGACTAATTAACCAAATCATAAGGTCTAAAGTAATATATGTCTAACAATATCTAGATCCAGCACTGAGGCTGAATATAGAGCAATTGGGACAACTGAAACAACTGAAGTTATAAAGGCTGAATATAGACTAGCAGCTGGAACAATTGAAGTTACATGAATTACTTTTCTGTTAAGAATATGGGAGTTAGGTTTAAGGAGCCTCCTCAGATATTTTGTGACAATCTGAGTGCTCTTGTTGTTCATTGGCGGAGCCCGGAATCAGCTCTACCTCTCCGTTCACGAAGTCCAGTAGCTGATATCCCCTAAGCAATGCACAAAATTGTGCCCTCCAGCAGAAAAAAGTTTTCTTCGGCCAAGGTAACATATTTAATCTGCTTTGTGATGATTGTTTTCCTTGATGCTTTCTCACTCGACAATGTGTGCGCAACGGATTGTGAATCTTTTGAAGGTGAAAAATCGCTCTCATCAGTCGATGATACCATATTGGAACGGAAGAAGAAGCTAAAAAGAAGCTCGTTGGGTGGAAGAAGGTTGAATGCTCGAATGTCATTTTATTCATCGAGTCTATCATATTTATACAAGTATTGTAACAACTTTTTGTAACTAAAAACCAACTAACAAAGTTAGTTGATTTCTTGCTTCAATACTCTTCATTTAATAATTGTTGGTACCATGGACCGCGGCCCATGGACCGAACCGGCCCTGTCGGCGGCCCGGGCGAACGGACGGGCACGACGTACGAGCCCACGAGGCCCAAGGACAGCGATGGAGGGCTATAAATACCTCCCCTGGTCCAACAGGGGAGGGGGTTGATAATTCTTAGAGAGAGACACTTGTACTAGGTTGGACGGTGAGCTCATTCCGGCGAGCCCACACACCAACAGTGGTGAACCTGACGTGAACCAACACACGACGGCCGGAGAAGAGGAGGATGACGAGAAGCGAGTACCAAGTGGGGGAGTGTTCAAAGCGACCCGAGCGGGCAGCAGTGGAGTACCAGCCGGCGCGACACCACTCCCGCGACCGGTATTCAGAGGAGGTAAGGGCCAATGAGGAATGGGGCGCCGAGGAGGAGAGGCTACGTATGGAGCTCGAGGAGATCAGGTACGCGTGGGAGTCACCCAGAAGGCGCCGGCGCAGTGAACCAGCGTCCCCGCCCAGGGTCAGGAGAACGCGGTCCCGGTCGCGGTCCCGGGAGAGAAGGGAAAGGGAGCACGAGAGGCTCCGGCGAAGGGAGCGCGCGGAGGAGAAAGAGCGCGCGGAAAGTGGTGAGACATGCCTGATTACACCAGTCACTACCCATCAACGCCTCTCAACAAGGACTAGAGCTCCGTCGCTATGGCAGGACCCCCGGAGAGCTCCCACGGTGCGGAACACGTTCATCGTCCAGATCGCCGAG
>LFYR01000834.1:170437-190081 GCA_001185155.1 Zostera marina
AGCACGGGGGGGCAGCAGCAGAGCCAACCACAGCTCCAGCAACTGCAAGCCAAGCCCCCAGCGGCACCACAGGCTCCTGCGTACAGAACCGGCACCCCGGCAGCAGCGGGGCGGAGGGAAGTAGGCCCTGCCCCGGCGGCAAACCAAAGGCAGGTTTTCCTCACGTTGAGCGGAACAGGAACCCTACCCCCGCCAAGGTCAATGAGGAAAGACACGGCGGCGTTCAGGGACACCCGCCGGTTTTGCGAGTACCACGAGGACAACGGCCACACGACGGCCGAGTGCCTAAACCTAGCAAAGGTCCTCAACAAAATGAAACCCGCAAACGGAGCCCCCCCGGCCCCGACGACAAGTCGTCCGACGGTAATACCCACGGGACACTAAGTGCCGAAGCAGGAGCCGGCGGACGAAGCTATAGGGGACATCCTCACCATCGCGGGGGGAGGAGCCTCGAGGGGCGACGATCCATGGGAGGGACGGCGGTACGCATCCGACGTGGACCGGACAACAGGGGCCAAGCGCCCGCGAATAAACTTGGAAATCTCGTTCACGGAGGACGACATGAAGGACGTCACCACACCCCACGACGATCCCCTAGTCATAACCCCCATCTTCCAAAGGGGGGACAAGTCCAGCGTGCGACTACACAAGGTCCTGGTGGACACGGGGGCGTCGGTGGACATACTGTACTGGAATGCTTTCGTTGACCTCGGCCTAGCCCGCGCGGACCTACTCCCATGCCGGGCCCCCATCAGGACCGCGGCCCATGGACCGAACCGGCCCTGTCGGTGGCCCGGGCGAACGGACGGGCCCGACGTACGAGCCCACGAGGCCCAAGGACAGCGATGGAGGGCTATAAATACCTCCCCTGGTTCAACATGAGAGGGGGTTGATAATTCTTAGAGAGAGATACTTGTACTAGGTTGGACGGTGAGCTCATTCCGGCGAGCCCACACACCAACAATAATTAATCCCAAATTTAATAAAAAATCTAAACATTTTGAAACTGATTTTCATTATACAAGAGAGAAAGGACAATTATTTCATCAACAGTGAAAATAAAATAGCGGATTTGTTTACTAAACCAGTAGGATAGGAATATAATGGAAAAATTAAGACAAAAAATAGGCTTATTAGACCTGACAGGAATAAAAACATGAAAAGATAAATAAAAAATATGTGATTTTTTTTCCCTTTCATATAAATTCTTCCATATAAGGTTTAAATCATCTAACATAGGATTAAATCATCCATATAAGGTTTTTCTGTCTAACCAAGTACTAAGGAGTCTGTACAGGATCAGATTGCTTAGGTTTGGGTAAGGATGGTGAAGATAAGTGTCTGAAACTAATAATCTACTTATTAGCTTATAAAATAGTTGTAATTTTCTTCTTCTCATCATGCCTTGAGTTTTATATACTAAAACCCACCCTGTCCCAAACCCGATATATCTTAATGAGACAGGATCAGGATGAAGCATTACAAATTTGATGCTGCTTTGATTGAGGAAACGAAAATGTTAGCTTCAAGTTTTGTAAATGGAAAAAAGAATGATTACATAAATGAATTTTCTTTTAAATATATTTGATTATTAACAAATAGAAAATGTATAAATATATTTAATATAATTTTAATATGATTATATATTTTTATTCTGATTATATAATTTTGTATATATTTATTGTAGTAAGTAGATGAAATCAATGATTTATTTTATTGGTACATTTTGATTGTAATCTATTTTCCTCCCCCACCTCCACCACCACCACCACCTCCTCCACCGCCACCACCATTTGTACCCGAGCCACTACCAGATCCATAGCCCGAGCCACTACCGGATCCATTTCCACCACTACCGGATCCATTTCCTCCACCGCCTCCTCCTCCGCCACCACCATTTGTACCCGAGCCACTACCAGATCCATAACCTGAGCCACTACCGGATCCATAGCCCGAGCCACTACCGGATCCATAGCCCGAGCCACTACTGGATCCATTTCCTCCACCACCTCCTCCGCCACCACCATTTGTACCCGAGCCACTACCAGATCCATAGCCCGAGCCACTACCGGATCCATTTCCTCCACCGCCTCCTCCTCCTCCACCTCCTCCTCCGTCACCACCATTTGTACCCGAGCCACTACCAGATCCATAGCCCGAGCCACTACCAGATCCATTTCCTCCACCGCCTCCTCCTCCTCCTCCGCCACCACCATTTGTACCCGAGCCAAAGCCAAATCCTAAAGAACTTGCCAATGGTGCCAAATATTCATTGATTCCAAGTCCTGTACCATATCCTCCTCCACTTCCAGAGCCATATCCAGAACCAGAACCAGAACTACTGCCTCCTCCACCACCACCGCCTCCTGCACCATCACCATGCCCATGCCCACTTCCAGATCCAGACCCAGACCCGGAACCAGAGCCGCCTCCTTCCCCACCACCTCCACCTCCACCTCCTCCACCACCACCGCCTCCTGCACCATCACCATGTCCATGCCCACTTCCAGATCCGGAACCAGAGCCGCCTCCTTCCCCACCACCTCCTCCTCCACCACCACCGCCTCCTGCACCATCACCGCCTCCTGCACCATCACCATGTCCATGCCCACTTCCAGATCCAGACCCAGACCCGGAACCAGAGCCGCCTCCTTCCCCACCACCTCCACCTCCACCTCCTCCTCCACCACCACCGCCTCCTGCACCATCACCATGTCCATGCCCACTTCCAGATCCGGAACCAGAGCCGCCTCCTTCCCCACCACCTCCTCCTCCACCACCACCGCCTCCTGCACCATCACCGCCTCCTGCACCATCACCATGTCCATGCCCACTTCCAGATCCAGACCCAGACCCGGAACCAGAGCCGCCTACTTCTCCACCACCTCCACCTCCACCTCCTCCTCCACCACCACCGCCTCCTGCACCATCACCATGTCCATGCCCACTTCCAGATCCAGACCCAGACCCGGAACCAGAGCCGCCTCCTTCCCCACCACCTCCACCTCCACCTCCTCCTCCACCACCACCGCCTCCTGCACCATCACCATGTCCATGCCCACTTCCAGATCCGGAACCAGAACCGCCTCCTTCCCCACCACCTCCACCTCCACCTCCTCCTCCATCACCACCGCCTCCTGCACCATCAACATGCCCACTTCCAGATCCAGACCCAGACCCGGAACCAGAGCCGCCTCCTTCCCCACCACCTCCACCTCCACCTCCTCCTCCACCACCACCGCCTCCTGCACCATCACCATGTCCATGCCCACTTCCAGATCCGGAACCAGAGCCGCCTCCTTCCCCACCACCTCCACCTCCACCTCCTCCTCCACCACCACCGCCTCCTGCACCATCACCATGTCCATGCCCACTTCCAGATCCGGAACCAGAACCGCCTCCTTCCCCACCACCTCCACCTCCACCTCCTCCTCCACCACCACCGCCTCCTGCACCATCACCATGTCCATGCCCACTTCCAGATCCAGACCCAGACCCGGAACCAGAGCCGCCTACTTCCCCACCACCTCCACCTCCACCTCCTCCTCCACCACCACCGCCTCCTGCACCATCACCATGTCCATGCCCACTTCCAGATCCAGACCCAGATCCGGAACCAGAGCCGCCTCCTTCCCCACCAGCACCTCCTCCTCCTCCACCACCACCACCACCTCCTGCATTGCTTCCAGATCCACTACCTGATCCAGATCCGAATCCTGATCCAGAACCACTTCCATTCTTTCCATCACCTCCACCTCCACCACCTCCTCCACCACCACCTCCACCTCCACCACCATTATCACCATATCCTTCTCCAGTGCCTGAACCTGAACCGTATCCTTCTCCAGTTAAAAGTCTGACAGCGGAAGTCATGCTCAGAAAGAGCATGATTGTCAAACTAAGGACCAAAAAAATAGATTTGGCCATATTTGATTTCTCAAATGAATGATGATTTTATTATCTTGAATGAATGATGATATGAGTTGATAAGAACACTATATATATTGATCCAGTTCTTCAATAATATCATCACGACAATTGGAATATATATACAATACAATATTATCACTAATGCATGCACGTATTTGATATATTTAAATATCGTGGATTTCACGTTTAATTTGTAAAACACATCACACTCGATAATTTTATGTCAAATTATAAATTTCTGAACCTTTTCAATCAAATCAATTGATTCTTAATTATGTGAAATTGACATTCACTTTAATTTAGACATCCAAATTACAACTTCCCATATTCAACAAATTAAATACCAAGAAAGTTGTAATTCTCAACCCTATAAGAATATTGATATTTCTTTTTTTTACAAATCCCAATTCAGATTTTTTATATGATTTCTTGGTGTGATTGATTCCAAAAACTCACAATTTCTTCATTCATATTTGCTTGTTTTTAGAAAATTTTATTGTATATTTATTTGTTTTTATAAATCCAATGTCTAGCCGAGTCTCGTCGAGCACGTCGTCATTCTTATTTATATTTCATTGATTTTTTTTTTGTTGTTCCTGTTTTTTAAATATGAATCCCCATCTGATTTTGTTTTGTTGTGGTTGTTGTAATTTTCAATCCATTATTCCCCCCAAATCCATTTGAATATAACCTTATCGATGATACCCTCGGCCCAATAGAACGGTTCAAGAATAACATAAGTAGAACCGGCCCAATATTAGAGCCCAGAAACGCCCCAAGATCCGATACGGCCCGTTCCAGACTTGATCCGAGGGACTGGGAACGTTCCCAGATCCAACCTGGCTCCGGCCCAACTAGGCTCGGTCCGCCATGATGACACAAGAACATTGAGGCCCAACCCTAGGAGACAACTGAGATCCTATTGATACAGTCTGCCTCAATGGAGGACACAGGTTACCTTACATACTGAACCTAGAATACAGAGTGAGAGAGAAGGAGAAACCCTTTTCCGATCGTATAGGCCCACTTTTCGGCCATACGTCATCAGTGGTGAACCTGACGTGAATACGCACGCAACCTTCCGATGGCGAGCAACAAAAAGGCAGTCTGAGACGCCGAGATTTGACAGGGAACAAACTCTTTAAGAATTGGTGAAAACGAGGAAGAGTAACGGACACCGTAGGTAACTAGAGACCTGGGGTCGATCCTGCAAGATCCGCACTGTTACAAAGGACGAGGGGCTCATGATCAGATGTCCTCATGATGGACCGATCTTGCAGCCGATCCCGATCGCCCATCATCAGAAGGGATAAGAGAAAGGACCGCAGGCAGCGGCCACCACCGGGTTTCCAGGCCATTCATATGTTGTAGTTCAAAATCATTCCATTTCATATCCAACGGTTCGTTGGAAAATAATTATGTAATTAAAAAAATTCGTTCGGGTGCTTCATCTTGAGGCATCCTGTACGATTCAGTCAAAACCAGACCTGTACTTATTAGAGTATATATCATACACTTATTTGTTATTTATTGTAACAATCTGTTATGGGTTTGTTACATCTTCAATTGTCTATATATAAAATAATAAAAAGTGTCAATGACTCATCGGTCATTAGCTCCAAACACCATTATGTTCATCTTCTCCTCACTCATTCTTTATCGTCGACACTATGTCTTCAACTTCCGAGATAGTCTCATCCAATATCGTATCAGATGGTGTTTCTGATCCTACGGTCGCAACTCCGTTGCATCCTTTGGGTACTCCAATTCCGACAAACATCGTATCTGCTCCGATGATCACCCACCCAATGGCAACAATGTGCTACAATAATAACACTTCTGCACAGGAAATACCTCTTCAAATCAGTTCGGCGTCTTCTTCCCCAATCAGTTCGGCGGTCATCTCCTTCAAGCTGGAAATCCGAATCAGGCCGGTGCGACTCTGCAACAACTGTTCCATCAGGTCGGCGACCCTCAAATCGGGAACTACACGTTCGACGGAGCTCCGTGATTTCCGTTCGGCGGCCCTCAAATCGGGCATCCAGGAGGCGACATCTTCCCAAATCAAGCCGGCGGAAACTTCTGGGCATCAAATCCGACTTCAGACAACACATCAAATCCGTTTCTACATCAAGCCGGAACCACTTTTCGTTCACCGGAAACCCCGAATCGCTCACCGGAACTCCGTCCTTCGGCTCAATCCAGAGCTTTCCTCATATACAACTCAAAAGTACCAATTATCTGGTTTGGAAAATGCAATTTCAACCTCTTATAAATTATTTTGGACTAAAATCGTTTATCGAAAGGTTGATTCCTTCTCCTCCACCATCACCAACGTGTTCGATCTTTCTTGCGTGGTGGAGAAAAGATCAGTTATTATGTAGCTGGATTTTATCATCTCTCTCAGAAGAAATCACTCCCACAATCATTGGTTTAAATTCAACAGCTGAAATTTGGTCATCTCTTGTCGCTTCTCTTGGGCAACCGTCGGAATCAAGGATTCTTCAACTTCAGATGCAATTGCAAAATACTAAGCAAGAACCGACAGAGGACGTGGTTGCGTTTCTCCAACGAGCTAAGTTTCTATCAGATGAATTAGCCGCCGCAGGTGCTTCGGTTCCTGTACGAATTTTTAATGCGATGATATACAATAATTTTGGTCCCGATTACAGTGAAGCGGTGACCGCTCTTTCCGTTCGGCAAACATCGGTTGCATTTGAGGAGCTCTTAGAAATTATGACCAGCCATGAGATTAGAGTTTGGATAAAACACCCAACGATCTTGGCAAATCAAACACAAGTTACACCGGCGACGTTCGACGGAGTTACAAAATCTGGCCGGTCCGGTGGTCGTTCCGGTGGTTGTCGAGGACGTTCCGGCGGTGGTCATGATAACAAGTCAGCCCAACCAAGAAGAGATCCATGTCCGGTTTGTGGTATTTTTAGGACACAGTCTGCATAAATGTCAATACAAAGCTCAGCCAAATCAAAATAATCAAGTACAAGAGAATCAACGTAATCAGACTCAAAGGCCTCCTCCAAGTGCAAATCACACAAGTATGAATGATTCCTATTATTTACCTAGTGAGGTGGATAATTCAGAACATGCCATATCAACTTGGTTTCCTGACACGGGTGCCACTCATCACTTCACGCCATATGTGCAGTCCATTACTACTCCACATGTTTACAATGGACCCGGGTCAACCCAACTAGGTAATGGAGATAAATAAAACTGCACACATGGGAGATGGTAAAATTTCAAGTGGAGTCTCTACCTTTTTACTTAAAAATATTTTGCATATTCCATCCTTAAACACTCCATTATTATCAGTCCAGCAATTTAATTTGCTATGAAAATAATTGTTATTTTGAGTTTAATTCTTCTCATGTCTTTGTAAAGGATCAGGTCACACACAAGGTGCTACTTCAAGGAGCACATGATGACCATCTTTACAAGCTCGTGCCCTCTTTGTTTAATCCTTCGCTTCACTCGGTTCACGCTTCGATTGATCTTTGGCATCAACGACTTGGACAACTGCACGAGTCTATAGTGCGTCAAGTTGTCTCCAAAAACAATCTTCCTTTGAGTGCTTCTAAATTCAATAAATGCAGGTCATGTATTTTGGGTAAGGAAAGTAGATCTCATCTTGCTTCTACATACTCTAAATCTCATTTTCCACTTGAATTGATTTATAGTGATGTCTGGGGGCCCTCTCCGGTCTCATCTCACGACGGACATCGCTATTTTGTTTTCTTTATCGACGATTTTTCGAGATTTATTTGGATTTTTCCCATTAAACTCAAGTCTGAAGTTGCTAATATTTTCAAAAAAATTCATGCATTAGTTGAAAGACAACTTGATTATAAGATAAAATCATTTCAATCAGACTATGGTGGAGAATTTCAGGCACTTGCGTCTTATTTAAACGCACGTGGAATTCACCATAGACGAGCATGTCACCACACTCATGAACAAAACGGGACAGCCGAAAGAAAGATACGGCATATCATCGATACGGGGTTAACTCTCCTCGCTCGGTTTCTTTTTTGGAATTTTGCTTTTTCCATCTCAGTTTTCTCAATTAATTACATTCCTTCTAAAACTCACGGTGTTTCATCCTTACAAACTCTTCAATATTATTCCGAAACACTCATTACTTAAAGTTTTTGGGTGTGAAGCATTTCCGTTGTTGAGACCCTACAATCGTCACAAATTCAGTTTTCGTTCTCAGTTATGTGTTTTTCTAGGTTATAGCCCGTCTCATGTGTTATATATGTCTTGATATTCAAAATCAAAAATTATATATATCTCAATATTGCACTTTTCTCGAAAACTCTTTTCCCTTTCAAAATTGACAGGTTTCTCAGAATCATTCTCAAATTCCAGCACCTAGCAACTCAAGTCCATGGGTGTGTTCCCAACATCAAATATAGATGTCTCAAATTCTGATCAACAAATCTCATTCATCCCACATGAGGAAACTGGGTCCGTCTCACCAATTTCAACAAGCCCGATGACTCATGATTTTACTATATCTCAAAGTCGTCCTCAACTTGAGTCCTCTCCAAATGTATCACCGTCAAAAATCAACACCTCAACAAGCAACTCTCCAACTTCTTCATCTTCCAATAATTTGACACCATCATCTACTCCATCAGCTCCGACGTTTGTAGGAAGGCTACGACGAAATGTGGCTCGGCCAAATTATAGATTGTTGGGCGGTCTAGAGGCTACACTATTCACGTATCCGGATCTTATCAAGTTAACATCAATCAAACAAGCAACCACTTCATCCGATTGGATACTAGCCATGGAGCAAGAAATCGAGGCCCTTAGAAGAAACAAGACTTGGTCATTAGTCGATATTCTTTCTAATGCAAATCTTATTTCATGCAAATAGGTGTATCGAATTAAGAAAAATCAAGATGGTTCATTACAAAGGAGAAAAGCAAGGTTGGTTGTTGGGGTTTCTCGCAAATGGAAGGAGTTGACATTGATGAGACATAGTCCGGTGGTAAAATTTCCAACTATCCGCATCATGCTTAATTACATTTGCCATCTCAAAAGGTTGGGACATTGTATTGAGATTGGAAAATATATTGATTTTCGATAAATGAAAAGAGGGGTTGTTGGTCTTTATATAGACCGAGATCCAACGACCCAATATAGTAATAACGTTATATGGAAATAACGTTATGATTATATACATAATTAGTTATTATTTAACTATGGTTAATATGCCCCCTCAAGCATAACGGGAGTTCTTCCGTAAGCTTTCCGGAGAGATAATCAAAAAAACCCGTGACAACGCCTTCGTTAGTAGATCAGCAATTTGATCTTCTGATTGGACAAAACGAACTTCGAGTGTTTTGGCCGTCACACGTTCCCTTATGATGAGTGGGGGTTTTGGACAACGCAATTGCTCCCGTGTTGTCGCACCACACCACCATTGGACTCGGAGCAGTAATTCTCATTTCATTGAGAACACTTCTAATCCATTCTAACTTCGTCGTTGTGTCTGCAACACACCGGTATTCGGCCTCAGTCGTTGATCTAGCCACGGTGGGTTGTTTTCGTGAACTCCAAGAGAGAAGATTTTGACCTGTTGTTTTCATTTCCGTAGATAGAGATGAAAAAGGCCATCCAAGCAGGAGTTGGTCCTGTTGAATCATAATTTCGTTTGCTGGAACGAAATTTTCTTCGACGTAATGAAGCCGTATGTATCCCCGAAGCATGGTCAAGACGTGTGCTTGCCAGGCGAAGAAATTTTTCTTATCAAGCTTTACCAGATTTTGGTGTTTGATCTTGATAAGTTTCATCTGTGTCGACAATTTGCTACTGCTGGAATTAGGTGCCACCGCTGCTGAAGAGTTTTCACCGGAATCCATGGAGGAGAGATTGTCGAGACAACCAAAGAACTTGTTGTGAGGATGAAAATCCAGAACAAGAGAAATAACCAGGATCGAAAAGGAAGAATCCGATCAAGCTCTAGATACCATATTGAGATTAGAAAATATATTGATTTTCAATAAATGAAAAGAGGGGTTGTTGGTCTTTATATAGACCGAGATCCAACGACCCAATATAAAAATAAAGTTAAATGGAAATAACGTTATATGAAAATAAAGTTATATGAAAATAACGTTATAATTATATGCATAATTAGTTATTATTTAACTATGGTTAATACATTCGACAACTAGCTAGCTACGTCGATAACGCATTCTTAAATGGTCATTTGAAAGAGGTTGTTTATATGATTCAACCACCGGGGTTCGTCAACAAAGATCATCCTTCGAAAATATGTCGTCTTCACAAATCTTTATACGGATTGCGTCAATCACCACGGGCTTGGTATGAACGACTAAGTGAGTTTCTATGCAAAATCGGTTTTACTAGCACTTGTTCCGACTCCTCGCTTTTTCGTCGACAAACATCCACATCTTTATTGTTCATGTTAATTTACGTCGACGACATTATCATCACCGGTTTATCCACCTCATAAATCCAAAGCTTAATCACTAGACTTTCTATAGAATTCAAACTCAATGATATGGATAAGCTTCAATATTTTCTCGGTATGGAATTTCTCAAAAATGGTGATTCTGGCAAGTATATTCTATCACAACAGAAATATACGTGTGATCTTCTTAAAAGAACAAATATGCATGAAGCCAAACCGGCACCCACTCTGATGACCTCCACAATCAAGTTAAGTTTGAATGATGGTACTCTTCTTGATGATAAAACACTCTATCGGTCAACCGTGGGGGCACTCCTTTATCTAGTCAACACTCGACCAGACATAGCATTTGTAGTAAATAAGCTTTGTCGATACCTTCAAAAACCCACAAATGTGCATTGGGCAACAACAAAGAGAGTTTTGAGATACTTACGAGGATCGTCGTCACATGGAATCCTATTCTCACCTTCTTTGTCGATTGACGTTAATATCTACACGAATGCAGATTGGGCCAGATGCATTGTTGATAGAAGAAGCACCGGAGGGTTTGTTATTTTTCTTGGTAAAATCTAGTTTCTTGGTCAGCCAAAAAGTAACCAACTATTGCCAGGTCGTCTGCTGAGGCAAAATTCAGGATCATGGCGGATGCATCGTGTGAGGTGGAATGGGTAATGAACTTATTATATGAGATAGGAATTTCAAAGTGCAAGTCGGCTACGATATGGACCGATAATTTGGGAGCAAAGCACTTAGCACATAATCCGGTATTTCATTCACGAATGATATGGCGCTCAATTTTAATTATGTTCGAGAACTGGTCAAGAAGAAGCTTATGCAGGTTATTCATTTTTCAATCAAGGAGCAATTGACGGATTCACGAAGCCACTTCCTTCTTCAAGGTTTATCGAATTAAAAATTAAACTAGGCATCGTTAATTCACAAATATTAGCTTGAGGGGGGATATTAGAGTATATATTATATACTTATTTGTTATTTGTTGTAACAACCCACCCAATCTGTTATGGGTTTGTTACATCTCCAATTGTCTATATATACAATAAGTCAATAATAAAGAGTGTCAATGACTCATCGGTCATTAGCCCCAAACACCATTGTGTTCATCTTCTCCTCCC
Source organism: Zostera marina (assembly GCA_001185155.1). Taxonomy (NCBI): domain Eukaryota; kingdom Viridiplantae; phylum Streptophyta; class Magnoliopsida; order Alismatales; family Zosteraceae; genus Zostera; species Zostera marina. The sequence continues at coordinate 181,967 of LFYR01000834.1, forward strand.
TCATTCTTCATCGTCGACACATGTCTTCAACTTCCAAGATCAAGTGGTCCATGCTATAAATAAAGGTGCATACCAAGTGAAAACTCAACCACAACACAAGAGCTTTTCAAATCTCCACTTTGAGCTCCACATTTCCACTTCGAACGTTCACCACCTTAAAAGATTCCAAGCTTCCAACATTTCAAGATTGTGTCCAAATACTCTTTGGTCAAAGCTCTACAAAGCTTTACACTTCTTCTTCTAATCTTCTTGAGTGATCCAAGTTAAATAGAAGTGTTGTCCAAAATACTTATGATGAAGCACGGAATCTGCTACCAGTGGGCTCGCGGGGTTGCGAGGAGGGCCGAAGGCTTTGGAGTCCACGACGCGCGCTCTACGTCAAATACCTACAGAAGTGGAGGGGAATCGGCGACTCACGTGGGAGTCGGCGATTCGGGCTCCTTGGTTGCTCTAGTGTGGAGTGTTGTGAGTCAAGTGGGAATGATGTTGGAGGACACCCCGAGGACCCCTTTTATAGAGTCCGGGGGACGTTTCCCCATTCATTAGCGTGGGGCCCACTCCATTATGGTGCCCAATTAAGAGTGCCATAACGACGTGGGCCCTCCCAAGTAACGCCTGGGAATCAACGACTCAGGTATGGGAGTCGCCGATTCAGAGGTGTAGTCGCCGCCTCCCTTGTGGTCAGGTCCTCGGCCTACCAGACCCGAGTGCTCTGTCTGGAGTCGGCGATGCACCCCTGGAATCGGCGACTTGGTAGTCCTAGTCGGCGATTCTCAGGTGTTACCTTGAGTACTTGACGTAGACACTTGCTCCGCACCGTGGATGCCTTCCGGGGGTCCGGCGTAAAGCGACGGAACCCTAGTCCTTCTTTAGGGGCGTTGCTGGGAGTGACTGACGTAATCAGGCATGTCTCACCAACTTACATCTTTTTGTTGTGTATTCCACTTTGGTTGAGAGAGGTCGTTCTCAAGATTGTAAAGAGGTTATTAAGCTGAACCAAAAAGCTCTATGTTAGTTTTATAGAGTTTCCTGGTAAAACTCTTAGGTGGAATCTACCTGTAAAAGATTCAAGGTTCTTGAGCGTTGTAGCCTAGTAAAAGCTCTGTTTGGTTTTATAGAGTTTCTTGGTAAAACTCTTAGGTGGAATCTACCTCTAAAAGATTCAAGATTCTTGAGCGTTGTTGCCTAGTAAAAGCTTTGTTTGGTTTTATAGAATTTTCTGGTAAAACTCTTAGGTGGAATCTACCTGCAAAAGATTCAAATTTTTTTAGCGTTGTAGCCTAGTAAAAGCTCTGATAGGTTTTGCCAATACCTTTAAGCAAGTAAATTTCGTGATGGTACATCACGAAACTGGATGTAGGTCGGTTGAGACTGAACCAGTATAAATTCTTTGTGTTATGTTTATTTTCGTTTTTTAATCTTTATATTCCAATAAGTTAAAAAGAAACAAAGAGATCACTCATCTAGTTATCTGGTCACAAACTGAGGTTGACTACTTTTTTGCAGAACCCTCATCCAGTTATTTGGTTATCACCTGAGGTTACTTTAAGTCAAATTTATTATCCAGGTATCTTTATATATTTATTTATTTACTTTAACTTATATTATAACTTTTATGCTTATAAGAGAACTTGGTATTCATATACTATAGTTAGTGGTGGTACAGTATCCCGTACCAGACCACAACACTAGCTTGAGATAAGTCAGAATGAATGGAAGTGTCCATATAGGCAATGGGGAGCTCCGGTCGACTTTATGAGAAAGTCGACCCCCCTGGACGACTTTAGCCGAGCCGACCTTTAAGGAGGTCGAGGGCCAAAAGTCGACCTCACAAAGTCGACCCGAGCCAGATCTGGGCAGTTAGGCGGTTAGTGCCCTAATGACCAGATTACCCCCATAAGGACCCTATAAATAGGGACCACCATCACTCATTAGAGGTTAGGATATTTGGAGTGAGAAGAACCTCTGCCAGAAAGAGCCTGAGTGACTAGAGTGTCCGTGCGATTTCCGGCGGAGTTCGTGGCCTTACGCTTGTTCGAAGCGTCGTGCTAGCACTGATCGGGTTCCACCCTTATCAGTTAGCTTATAAAGTACTATTACTTAAGTTAAAGTCTCTATCCAGTTAACTGATCATTTATAATATATTTTATCGTATAATATAACGGGTGTTTATAATACAACTTAGTATTCATATACTATAATTGTTTATAAAAAACAATATATGATAAGTTGACTTAGTATTCATATACTATAGTAAACTTTGAAAGAAAAGACATTACGATATATTATAAAATACAATATTATACTAAAATCATATAATAATATTATATTACTAACAATATTATATTATTATCATATTAGATATTGTATTTCTTTGAGTGTTTTGCAGATCTTCCGTTACAATCTGCATTAACTGAAAAAAGGCTATTAACCCCCCTCCTTTAGTCTCAGATCATGATCCAACATATGTAACATCTCATGTCTGAACCATTAATTAATTCTACGTTTTTAGATTGAAAAAATAAATTGAAATTTAATATTAACGTAGAGATGCCATTTCTGAATGACACACTAAAAGGTATCTTCCATTTCAAAAAACCAGGTTTAGATACCAAATTGAAACCGGTCCTCGGATCGGAAACGGGACGAGCAAATTGGGTGATGAATTCGTTAATATTGGAATGGAAGGGTCTAACGAATTTTGCACTTGTGTAGCACAGGGTGAGAAGATCATAACTGCTAAAATGTAATTAGAGGAAAATAAACCAATTTTATTTTTACCTTTTCATTAAAACGGTCAGATACTTCTACAATACTTAGTTATTAGTAACCTCCAACATTACGACTTAATCAACTGTAATTTAGTTTTAAAAACTGATAGGGTTATAACTACAATACTTATAAAATTAGGGAAATAAGTTTTATATCAGGGATGAATGTGCAGTTGTCTTTCTTAAAAAAATGAAAATGATATCTTAATTCTATCTGTGAATGTAGATTGATTTGTATTAACATGATTTAATAAAAATGAATAGAAGAATTTATTAAATATCTAGAAAAATATTTGTTTGAAAGACCTAGGAAAACTTCATTATTTCTTAAAAGTTTAGGTAATTTACAGTAAAAATGGTCTATACCTAGCCCATGCAAAATATGCAAAAGAAATTTTAGTAAAACAAAAAATGGAGAATGTAAGACATGTCAGTATACATACCTATGAATGCAAAGGATAAGGAAACAAAAAGAAAAGAACCATTTCTTGATAAAACATTGTATAGCTCATAATTAGTTGGAGCTTTACAATATTTAACAATTACTAGATCTGACATTTGTATGTAAATTTATTCATGCACCAACTGTTGGTAATTTCAACTTAGATATGTAAATGGGACATATGATCTTGGAATGAAAATGTTACACAACTCACAAACCAAACTCGCCGCGTTTAGTAATGCTGATTGGACTGGTTGTCTCCAGACTAGAAGATCAAATACTGGAATTTGTGTTTTTTTGGGACCACATGCATATCATGGAGTTCTAGGAAGCAAAGAACAATATCTAGATCCAGTACTGAGGCTTGGTGATACAGGATTGTACACCTTTCCTTTTCATCAACCAGAACTAGGGTTCCATTCGTTTTATGCCATACCACTGGAAGGCTTCGATGGAAGCGGAACCAAAGGTCTTCGTCAAGATCCAAGTCAACCCTTCAAATCGACGATTGGGTCAGGTAAATTCTGGGAGAAGGTCGTCGGAATCCTGGTCATTTGGCACGATTTCCACCGTAGATGTTGCCCCTCGAGGCAACATAAAAGGGGACATTCAGAGGACATCTAAAGAATCAGTTCCACCCATTCCAAAGCGAGAAACATGGAGTAATTGCCGATTTGCCAATTGTATCGCCGATTTCTTCCGCTGAAGACTTAACATAGAGCGGTTTTTATGGAATCTAGGGCTTCTGGCACGAGAAGACGACCGCTCGTACCACCGCGAGCACTGGTAGGATATTTTGATCCTCTTCAAGGGTGAAGCTATAGCAGCTGCAGCAACTGAAGTTACATGGATTACTTTTCTGTTAAGAGATATGGGAGTTAGGTTTAATGAGCCTCCTCAGATATTTTGTGACAATTTGAGTGCTCTTCAGTTAACAATCAATCCCAAATTTCATAAAAAATCTAAAAATTTTGAAACTGATTTTCATTATACAAGGGAGAAAGGACAATTAGTTATTAGATTCATCAATAGTGAAAATCAATAGTGAATATAATCGAAAAATTAAGATAAAAAATAGGCTTAGTGGACCTGACAGAATAAAACACATAAAAGATAAAAAATGTGATATTTTTCTTTCATATAAATTCTTCCACATAAGGTTTTATTCATCTTACATTGGATTAGATAATTGCTAATGAAGGCCATCAGGAGTTTCAGAGTCCAAAATGGGTTAATGGAAGACGAGGTCTGTTGGTTCCACTCCTGGGCGGGGGATAAATAATAACAACTTAGGCGCAAAACATGGAATGGTTGGAGTTGTAATTACATTGAATGATAGTGAAACTCCTCTATTTTTAAAAATTAATTTCTTAGCGTCAAAAATTTAAAATTTTGGATCTCAAAATTTGAGTCAAACTAAGTTGGTCGCCAATTTAGTAAAACCGACCAATTTTGTCGATCACCTATAATTTTTGGTGATAAAAATAAAATGTAAAGGATCGGAGACCAACTAAGTTGGTCGGCTTTATTCTAGTTGTTGAAATTGGCGACCAACCTTGTTCATATGTATCAACCACTAAGCTGGTCTTGATGAGGGTGCCTGGCGTGGAAAATCTTTGGTTGTTTTTATTTTCTCAATGGCTTTTGCCAGGCTCCTGCACTTCGCCGTGGTGTGCCTGAATCTTGGTGGTACTTGCAGTACTTGTCGTTCTCCCGGTACGTTGCCGATTCCACCCTCATCGGACGAACCTCTGGAAGTGCGCCTACACCTTTCAAAGCCAAGAATACCTCCCTCTAGTTTGGGTCAGACTCTGTCTGCTTGTTCTGGGGCCTAGGGGTTTTCTTCTCGGGTGATGGTAGTGAGTAGTGACTCATAAGAGGTCAATCCCTCTTCCTTCTGCTGTCAGGTGTTTTGTCCTCAGGCTTTCTCCTTCTACCATTGTAGTGCCTGCTTGAATTTCAGGGCCAGGTGCTCTTCTATGTTCATTGCTTCCTGAGCCCGGTACATGGTTTTGGAGAATGTCTTGACCTTGTTATCGAAGCGTGTTCCTCTCAGACTATATTTAGCAGGACCATCATGATGGTCAACTCCTTCGCCTCCTCTAGATTCCAAACCGTCGTGACAAACCGGTTCATGTAATCTCTGAGGGTCTCACCGTCCCCCCTATGACACCCCCAGTAAGGTTGTTATTCCTTTCTTCCTTCAGGTACGAAAAGCGAAGACCACACGAAACAACCTTTTGAGGTCCTCGAACACGTGATTATTGTGCGGAGGGAGGCCCTGGTACCAACTGATGGAATCACCCAAGAGTGCCTTTCAGAACATATGGCACCATATGTCTTTCCAGTCTGTCATGTCCTCCATCTCAGTTCGGAATGAGTGGATATGGTCCTCTGGATTTGTTGTCCCATTGTACATATTCAAACGAGGTACTTTCCACCCTGTCGGGTAGGCTTTCTCTACAAGGTGCGGTGCCAAGGCTTCCTCGCCTTCCTCGAGGGGTCGAGGAAACTCATTTCTGGCTGAATTGCCTTTCGTCATCCGAGATATTTGCTATTGTAGCTGTTTTTGATTCTCCTGGAGACCGGTGATAGCTAGAAGCAGTTGTTGTATCATTTCGCTGGGTGGGACCCGGTCCTGCTGTCCTCGGCGATGGGTCTGGTCTCTCCGACCCTCCGAAGATTCCTCATATGGAGACCTCCGGTCCCGCCTTCCCTGATGGTGGGTCCAGACTCTTCGATCCTCTGAGGATTCCTCAAATGGGAACCTCCTCCTGCGGGCCCATCCTCTCGTCCCACCTGATGATGGGGGAACGAGATCTTTCATAGGTGCGGTCTCGGGTGCGGGTATAACGCCCCGAGTATCTTCCTCCCTACAACAGTGGTGATCTGTGAACTTCCCTCGACTCTTGGGGAGCCCATTTCTTCTAGAATTACAGAGTTTCGGATTATCCTCCTGTTGTTCGCCATCAGAAAGTTGCGTATTCGTTTCACGTTAGATTCACCACTGATGACGCAAGGCCGATAAGATGGCCGTTAAAATCGATTGAAATGCTCTATATCTTTCTCTCTCTCTAGTGTTTACTATAAACTCATAATAACCTACTATCTACCTTGAGGTAGGTAGTATTAATAGCGCCGCCTCCCTACCATTGGGCCTGGGCCAGTTGGATTCTCTCCTGGGCCCAGGCTTGGGCCGAAGTCGGGTCTGTGAAGAGGACCCAAACCGAGGTCGGGTCGGACTCAGGCCAAGACCTGGGTCGGATCCTAGTCAGGCTCGGGTCGTGGGACGAGTCACTGTTGTTATCCTTTAGCTACTTTCAGTGGGCCGAGTTTAACATCAGGAAATGTACCTAATCATTGGTCGACAAGATCTATGGAAGTTCGTACAAGAACTCATATCAGGTGCAGAAATTCAAGGTATCAGATCAGTTAGGACAATTGACATTTTGACGTGAATACTCACCCTATTTATAAATCTCCATACACTTAAAGTGATCAGATAAATCTCCCAATCGTAAGATCGTATTTTGAGAAAGTCAATATTTTTGGTCAACTAACCACAAATTAACACGTCATCAAAAGTCAACAATAAGAGTCTATCAATCCAAGTATATCTTGAAGACTCATCAAATGAAAAAAATACCACATCATCAAGTATGGTTCACTTAAGTTAATCACTCTCTCCACCAATGAAAGAGTAACACATCAAAGATTAAATTACTTAGGTGAGAAACTTTCTAACCAATGAGAGAGTTCAAAAGAAATATCTAGCCAATGGGAAAAGAAGTTTAAATCCTTCTAACCAATGAGAGAGTTCCAAAGAAGTTTCTAGCCAATGGGAAAAGAAGTTCAAATCCTTCTAACCAATGAGAGAGTTCCAAAGAAGTTTCTAGCCAATGGGAAAAGATTTTCACATGGGCTAGCAATGAGAAAGCTCTACACATGATTTGCCACATCATTCAAGTCATCTACCTCTCCACCCATGATAGTGTTTCACATGGATTTATATTACTACAAAAGAAGATCTCAACCACTCATTCAAGAGTCAATGGTTGAAGATGAAAAGATCCAATTACAAAAAAAAGATCCATGTAGAGATAAAAATATATAAAAAGAGAGGCAGGCCAAGAGAAAATTTTATCCACTGTAATTTTTTGAACAAACAATCATTTTGAGCATTCATTATCCACAGTTTCCAAAAGAGATCATCAACGATCATCTTCTACTGTCCCTCTTCTTCTTCCTAGATTCACTGTTCACAGTTACTCTGTTCACATCTAACTCTGTCAAGAGTAAAGTGTTGTTCAGATTCTGTCAGAGGTGGGAGAAGTCAAAGCTCTCTTTCTCAACTGTTTGTTCGTTTTACAGGAGTGATCATAAATCTGTCAAGAAAGGATTGTTCTCTGAGATTTTGAAAGGTTTTTAAGCTTAACCTCAAAAGCTTACTTAGTTATAAAAAGTGCTTCTGGTAAAACCCTTAGGTCATTGCATGAAGACTATTGTATGCAACTCCGTACTTTTCTGATACATCCATCGCAGATATCTTTCTAACTTTGAGAAGTATAAACAGTCGATCCCAGAAGCTTACGATTTCACTCCCACTTAAATTTTTGCTCCCACCTTGTATGCCATTTATCCTTACCATATGTCGGTAACCATTACTGTGGATCAATCCATGAAGAAGATACTTAGTGTCTCCTTCTACGTATCTATTTCAAGCAACATAAATAATTAAATTCAAATTATTCCATCCCTATATATAAGATCTCATGTCTGAACCATTAATTAATTCTATGTTCTAAGACATATAACCCTAATCCTACATTTAAGAAACTCACGTTTGTCTTAAGCAGAATAGCATGAAGAGACCAAGCGCAGGCCCAGTCGTGGTTTACCGAT
>LFYR01000834.1:226232-291274 GCA_001185155.1 Zostera marina
ATAAAATCATAATAGCAGTTGCCTCCATCAAAGGATGGAATCTATATCAATTGGATGTAAACAATGCTTTTTTGCATGGTGATTTACATGAAGAGGTTTATTTGAAACCTCCACAAGGCTTACTTGAAGAAAAAGATAAAAGAGTATGCAAACTAAACAAGTCATTATATGGCTTGAAACAAGCTTCAAGAAGCTGGTTTGAAAAGCTAAGAGGAGTCTTATTAGAAATAGGGTTCTCCCAAGCAAAATCTGACTATTCCCTCTTCATTAGAGAAAAAAATCAGAATATATTATACCTAATTGTTTATGTGTATGACATAATCCTAACAGGTAGTAATGAATTAGAAATTGGGATAATTAAAGTCCAACTAGAAAATCAATTCAAATTGAAAGATCTTGGGAAACTAAGCTATTTTCTAGGCATTGAGGTATCATATTCACCTCAAGGCATATACTTATCCCAAAGAAAATATGCTTTAGGAATTCTAGAAGAATCTGGACTGTCTGGTGCAAAACCATCCAAAATTCCAATGGAAAGGTTTATAGACCTAAAAAATGACAAATCAACACTAATAAGTAATCCAACATTCTACAGGAAAATGGTTGGAAAACTAATATACTTAAATATAACAAGACCAGACCTAAGCTTCTCAGTAAACTGGCTAAGCCAGTTTATGCATGAACCTAGAGAAGTTCATCTAAAGGTCTTGTTCAAACTAATAAGGTACATTAAAAATGCACCAGGGCAAGGAGTTTTATACAATAAAAATGCAAGAATGATGATTAGGGGATATTGTGATGCTGATTGGGCAGCTTGCCAAATAAGTAGAAAATCATTAACAGGATTTTGTATCCTGCTAGGAGATTCATTAATCTCTTGGAAAACCAAGAAACAAAACACAATAGCAAGATCATCATGTGAAGCAGAATATAGAGCTATAGCTCAAGTAACATGTGAGATTGTATGGATCCATCAATTAATGGATGAACTAAAAATCAATATTACTAAACCCACAGACCTCTACTGTGATAATAAGTCTGCAATCCACCTAGCAAATAATCCAGTCTTCCATGAGAGGACAAAACACATAGAAGTGGATTGTCATTTCATAAGAGAGATGATAAATAGAAAAATGATCTCATTGAAGCAAATTGGAACCAAATTTCAACTTGCAGATTTTCTCACAAAATCACTTGGTGAGAAAGAGATCACAACATTCCACTCCAAGCTTGGAATATTAAACATATACTCCAAGGCTTGAGGGGGGAGTAAAGGAATTATCAGAATCACATAATTTGATTTATAATATACCTTAATCATGGTCACAGGACCTAAGAGTAATTATCTGTTTAATAATACGAGACAGATAATAACAAAGAAACTTTGGATAAATGTGGCAAATATTTAAATAAATGATATATTTGTAATAACAAAGAAACTTTGGGTAAAGATTGCAAATATTTAAGTGAATGTTATATTTGCAATAACAAAGAAACTCTGGGTAAAGATTGCAAATCTCCCATTAATGCAGTTGGACTGAAATCGGAATGGGCTGTGGACCAGTACAGATATGGGCTGCGGACCAGTACAGATTTAGTTAATTAAGTGTTAGAATTATAGTTAGTATTAGCAATACAGTTAAGATATTAATACTGTTGTAATAACTATAATTAAAGTTAATTAAGTCCAACTGTAATTAGTATATAATGATCTGTAAAACCCATGATTAATAAATCAATTTAATTACAACTCAACTCTCTCTAAACCCTACTCTCAACGGATACTAGGGGTTCAGTTAATACGAAGAACCCTAGAATCCGCCCCTTTTCTTCCTCTCGTTGTTAATCAACGAATTGAATATTCATCCGGGCAATTCGGCCTCGGATAATCACTCGACAGCTCCGGCGATCACCTCCCGCTGGATTTAACACCTCAAACATTCATGCATAACTGCATTTATTAAATAACAAACAAACAAACAAAAAAAGAACAGTAGAATAAATGAATAATGAACCGTGGCAGCAGCCAGTAGAGTTGCAGAGGAGGAACCCACAATTCACATCATTGCATGATTTGCATCTCAGATCGATGGAAAATAATATTATTGGAGGTGGTAATATATATATTGCATGATTCGATGGCGATATATCATATATGGAGGTAATAATATTGGAACGGGAATCACGGATATTATTGTATTCTTCTTCTAGTGGCTAATCCAAAAAGAAAGAAAACAGAAACGGCAGGGTTTTGCATTCCAGGAATCTGAAATATTGAAAGGGGGAATTGAAGGAGCTAGGGAGCTTGTTTTGAAGATGAAGCAGATCTCGACTGGTCATTTTCAACGAAGAATAATAATTAGGATATGGAGCTCACGGGCTCCCTCCATTCAGCAGCAACCACTCAATTGTTGGAGACGTACACCTTCGTTTTTTACTACATTAAGATAAAACCCCACTATGTTCCCTTGTACGTTTGTATCTTGTGTGGTTATGTCAGTTGATCGAACCTCCATTTTTGGATGCATTGATGGAGCTTTAATTGGTTTAATCAGGGCATTTTGGTGTCCGAGAGTTTTTGGCATGTAAAAAGACAAAAACCCTTCGAGCATGGGAATTTAATGAGCTACAATGCATTGTTAAAACCAGACACAAACATGACAGAAGAAAAATGTGTCTACAGACTGCAATTCTAAATATAGATCATAAAGGATGTTCAAATCTGGTTGTATATACACAGAGCTTCCCATAGCTTGCTTGTCATTCACAAATAACCTCAGATTATTTATTTACATCTCCACATGACACATCCTATCGTTTTATATTTTATTTTTCTATTCCTGGGGTTTGCATGAGGGCCCCTTTTTTCCACCGACGATAACGAGCCACCGTGCGAGGAGGGTGCGACGACTTCGATCAGCTATTTTAAGGCATTTTCGATCGTCGGAAAAATTAGTTCGTCGGAGAAGTGATCTTCGACGAGTTTCCCTACCCAATTCCTTAAGTCCGTCAGTTCTGAGGGTGATAATATTGAATATTTGGATGCCGATCATACAATACAATAATACAAACACGCAAATCTATAACGATTTCAGTAGATAATATTGAATAGATAGATGGGTCATGGGTAGGTGAGAATTAATTAAAAGATGGTCAGATTACTAGTTCAGAATAAGAAAGATGCCATTGTGCAAATATTTAACTGTGTTCATTAATGAAGTAATTGAACAAGTACAGGTAAAACTCACCAAGATTAATTACAGAAGGCTAATTCTATGTAAACACAAATTAACAACCAGGCAATTACTCTATTTGTTTAATTTTCCTGGAACAACTAAATATATAAATTGAGCAATATTTAGTAAGCACTACAGGAATTACAATTTTATTAATTTGATAACTTGGCATGGGTGATGACTGATGAGTGATGACAAAGAGAAAACAAACAAATTAACAATATTCTACTGTATGTTAGACAACAGTGAATTTATTATTCTGCAATTTTAGATATGTTCTCAAATTCGGTGAAACTGTGAAAGAATATTATTATCTTTATACATCGAAAATCGGAGACTGCTGGTAGAAAATGATAAATAGCAGAAAATAATCCATAAAATAACCTAAACCTCTTGCTGTCCGATTCAATACTCTACTCAAAAGAAACTGATAAGATCTCTAATAATTAACATTAGATGGTAATCATGGTATATTAGTAATTATCTAACAGTAATCTCGGTATCAAAGCGAACAAGTAATTGAATAATCTCTTATAATCTCCACATAAAAATAGAGGGTCTCAAGATAACTATTGAAGTTGCTAAAGTTTTAAGATTTTATTCTCGTTGTTGTGTATATAATTTTTATTTAATTTTTAATATTATTTAACCGTTGATATATTGATTCTGATGTGTTGTATGATTCTAATATGTCAAAAGACTTTTTAAGAACAAGATGAAAGAAGTAATTGAAATGGACATCAATAGTGATTATTGAATTATGACAGCAACCAATCACCATTCATCGACCAACTGCCAGTCTGCACATGGCTGCGTTAATCTTGAAATATAATCTTTACAAAGTAAACAAGGGCCGGGCTCCACTTCAGAATTTAGATTACATGCCAATTTTGATTTGATCAAATCTAGGTAACTCTATAAATACTATTGAATAAATTTTATTTGGGGATTGCAATTACAAAATACATTATACATCCAAACTTCAAAATCTATTTTTGCTTTTAAAAAAAATCTATTATTCAGAAACAACAGCAAGCACTACTATATAGAACCAATGGAATACTACTTTCTTTTTCTAACCCTAATATTAACCCTAGGCTCTAGTTATATATAAAATATATACAATCATTTCCAGTGCTGCATCTTGAGCTTAGTCATGGTTTATTTGTGATGATGGATAATTTCACTCTTTTCAAAAATCGACCATTTTCTAAGATGTCTAATAATTAGAATCCTATTTATAACATGCCTACATATATATGCCTAGGCTTTCAGGCCCACTAGGGCTTTATTTAATTCGCGATAGATCGGTCCACCTGGCCATGGGTAAACCCAGTGGGATGGCGGGTTAGTTAAGCTGCGGGGCTCTTCGGTTTGATGCCCCAGACGGCACAAAGGGGTTGTCGGTATTAAACCTATAGCAAGTTAAAGAAGTGTAAACAGAATTAGTTGAATAAGTAGTTAGTCTATTAGTTGAAGAAGTAGTTAATCTAGAATTATATAAGTATTTGATTTCATAATAATAAATGGCAACTTCCGATAAACCTGATATGGTATCAGAGTTAGTTAATTTTCCACGATTTTTTCTTCCTCTTCCGCACGCATGATGACAACATCATCTTCTTCTTCTTTTCCGATGACGTCTGCACGACCGACACTCATCAAAATCAAGCATCTCAGCACGGTCAAACTCGACGTACCGGAACAATTAACTACCTTGTGTGGAAAGCACACACCACCGCTTATCTGCGAGGATATGACTTCTCAATGAGAATCGTAGGATGGTAAGAATCGTAGGATCGTAGAGTGCAAAAGGAGGAGAAGAAAACAAGGAGGAGTCTGACCTGCGATTCGTAGAATTATGACGCAGAGAATAAATATATATACTTCGGGCATCCCTGGAAATCCAAAATTAGATTTTAGATGATGTGGAATTGTAGATGTTCTTTAGATCACGTGTCTATTAGATCCTAAATCCATGAAGTTGGATGTAGGGTGTCAAATAAAGTCCGGCTCAACGGGCTCGGTTCGTTAAGCTCGATGGGCTCGATATGAGCTCCTCCATTTCGTCCAGGATCCGGTTGCTGACGCCGATCCAAAGCTGGTTCAACAAGACCAGCTTATGCTAGCCTGGCTATTCTCAACCGTAACTTCACCAATTCTACCCCAAATCACAGCAAGCAAGTTGTCATATGAGGCATGGTCGACTTTTGAAAAGATCTTAGACATCTGTTCAAAATCAAGAATAATTCAACTCCAAAATCAATTAAGAACCACTCGCAAGAATGCACTATCTGTAGATGAGTATTTTGCTTCACTCATAAAAATGTCAGATGAACTGCGGGAGGCTGGAGTTGTGATCGACGACGGCGAGCTGTCCCTAATTTGCAACGGCGCAAATGTCTCACGTCGAAGACATCAATTTCTCAACTCTTCTTGGTCTTCTCAAAACATACGATGAACGCCTTTCCCGACACACCGAAATGAGAGATGTGGCCAAGGCTAACACGGTTCAATCATCGGTCATCGTATGCCAAATTTACGAGAAGAGAGGGCATTCGGCTATCAGTTGCTTCAATCGTCACAGTGAGCAAGGTAGACAGATCAATGCTATCAGATTTCCGACCAAGGTAGACAGATCAATGCAGCCTCGTAACAACTACAATTTTCGTAACAACTATAAAAATAAATCTCCGGCTCTCTCAGCCAACGCAATTTGGTACCCCGACAGTGGGTGTCGGATCATGTCACCAATGATCCCCAATGCATCCAGGACAACCACTATTCGTCAAAATCATTGACAGTAGCTGCGGTAATAAACTCTTGATTAATCAATCTGGTTCCTCAACTTTTCTAATTGCCGATAAAATTATGGAAGTCAAAGACATTCTTCTTGCCCCATCAATTCACTACCAGATTGCTAACTTTTAGCGACAGCCAGAATTCGTTGCTAGTCATCAAAAATCGTCGTTAATTGATTAGCCGTCTCTAATCCGTCCCTAATTTTTTTCCACGTCAATTATTTGGCGCCCAAATTTTCATTGTCGTTTCTAAATTTCAGAATAACCGTCCGTAGGCCGTCCCTAATTATTTTTTTATTACTTCTTGTTTTAACTGATCATCCCTAAGCCGTCGCTAATTAATAAAGTCGACAATTTTTTTTTTGTCAAAACTTGAATGGGTGCTCTTTAAGACCCTTACACATCCATTCTTTTACCTGAAAATAGACATTAATTCACAAGCATTTAATTTATAATACATTTATTTTAAAGAAAAATAAAAATTCATTTAAAATATTCAATTATCGATCATTCAAAATTCATAGCATTTCATTGTCAATCATTTATACAATTATTAAATCATTATCGCATTGAAATATTCTATTTTGTTGCTTGGTATATTTAAGCCATTGAATTCACATGTACACTTAACATTGCAAGTATTAGTTCTAATTGCAATATCTTTTATCTTGTATTTTATATGCACCTGCAGAAGAAATTAAAAATTAAATAAATTAGGTTAATAAATATGAAGACTTGTCAAATTGTAATAGAAATAATAATCATTTGGGAAGTGAACATACATTGAAATATTCGCCATAAGGAACACCACCTTGAGGGCGAAGTTGAAGAGGTAAGAAAATGCTTCTATTTCATTCAATCAATCATTAAATTACATGTTTGAATGAATCTGATTGTGTTGATCTCCACTGCTTGCGCCATTGTTGATTTACAGTTGATCAACATCTATGGGGATGCTTTGAAAAGCACCGAGGAGATGGTGACGAAGCTTAAAAATACATGAATCGATGATGCCGAAAAATATCATATGAATATACGATGATGTTCTGTAAAGAATATACGATGATGCCAAGCATCCTGAGATAATCATCTATTATCGACATGGCTGGCGACCGATATCCTGAACCAAACAAATTGTAATGATTGAGGTAGTGGTACAACTTGTAAACACCTATCCTTGTATGAAATCCTACTTGCTTGGGCATCACCTAAATTATCAATAAAATCAAAGTCATTCATTTCTAATGAAGAAACGAATCAATTTAGAAATCATAATTTAAATTTCAGAATTCACCCGGAGTTTTAATTCAATTCAATTCAATTAATTACCTGAAAATATGAATCGTAGAAGGAAGTTCCAAATCCAGCACACCAAGACATGCCGAATTTTGCTTCGTTATGTCCATCTTTCAAGACAAGTAAAATCAATACATAGTTATAGCCACTCAACCAAGTGAACCAGCCATATAAGGCTGTAATTATAACAGAAAATCGACTTACAGTAACATGCAGGATCAAGTATGAGAGGTTATCCATTCTCATCACAGCTTATATTCCCACTCCATAAGTCCCCATGAAGCAAACACGGTTCAATCAAAACACCTTCAAATTAAATAGAGGCCGCATATTCTTAGTTAGCCGCAAACCTATAACAAGAATAAGAATCAGACCTACACAACAAAACTGTTAGAAAACACCAATCGTTGTTTCAATTCAATGACCATGAGTCCATGACTACCTTTTTCATAGATAGCTGAATCTCCAAAAATTTCCATTGCTAAATTCAGTTGGTAGCCCAATCGATGCTCCGCATAGAACTCGATCCAATCTGAACACCAATTGTTGATCTGAGGAGTACTAAAACAAGATGTGTACATGTTTGATATTAGTAGAATATAATTCTCTTTATCAGTCAATCAGTCACTCTTTTGTGTGGATGGATTGAGGTACTTTAGGATCTTTATTAGCATCGTTGGCAACTGTGTTATCCATTTATATAATTGTACCGATATGAAGGTAAAAACAGATTTTATACTCAACAAACCTACTGGTTCAAACTTCGTAGAAAACTAGAGAGGAGATTGCCTACAAAAAGAAGAAGAAAAACAAATTCCAAATATTAAACCATATGAAATACACATTCGGTCAGAAAATACATATCTTTGTAAACACACTTCACTTAAAAATGAATCAAATTCTTGCACAAACATATATTATAACCAAACAAGATAGACATTAAAAAGTGATTACGAGATAGACATTAAAAAGTAAATGCGGAAATGACCGAAGATTCAGTCAGTCCGGAAGTGGATTCTGGCCGGAATAGCCCGATTGACGACGAAGGTCGGACTACTGGCTGGGCGATTCCAGATCGGAAATAATTTCCGGTGGGAGAATGGGGTTTAGAGAAAACTGCGGAAAAGCATTTAAAATTAAAAGGTAAAAAAACTCACCAGAAGAACGTCTCTGCTGCTACCGGAGGAACTCCTTGTTGGAGGTTGGGTTGGGAAATCGTCGGAGAGTGTAAGGAGGGAAGAAAAGACGATGTGGGATTTTGGCTTTGTAGGTTTGGCTTAAACACTTATAACAATTTGGATCACACCGTGCGCACAACTGATACTGCCCGTTGGATTTGGAACCAACGGTTGGATGTGAAATTTACTTTCATTAATTCAGGTAATTAGTTTGGTTTTTTTATTTTTTATAGGTAGACTTTGTAGGTTTTATTATAGGTGTCAGTTATAGGTAGATGTTTTTCTGACAATGCCTTGTAGGTGTTTCTTGGTTGTCTTCTTCATTCTCCATTATCGGCCATGGGTTTCTTCTTCATTCTCCTTTTCATTCTCCTTTTAGGTTTCATTTCTGGTTTTCATTTCTTTTACGTTTCATTTCTTCTTTAGGTTTATTTCTTTTTTAGTTTTGTTGGATTTCATTTTCGATTTTTGAGTTTCTAAGTACTCCTCTTTTCTATTGTTTTCGTTTTCGTTCTCGATCTCGATTTCTTCTTATTTTGTTTTTCTTCTTCTTTTATCTCTCTGGTTGTTTTCATGTTCTTTGGTAGTTTTCGTTTCTCTGTTCTTTGTTTTCAGGGGTTTCTTCGTTCTCTGTTCTCGTTTGTTTCTCGTTTTAAATCTTTGTTTTCATTTCTTCTTAATCTTTGTTTTCGTTTCTCTGGTTGTTCTCTGTTTGTTCTCTGTTCTTTGTCTATCTGTTTGTTTCTTTTCGGTTTCACATTCTCTTTTATTCATTTGTTGATTTCATTCTGTTTTTCTTTAAATCTAGTTGTTTTCATTCTCGCTTCTGTGACCATGTGCACTCATGCGCACCCTAAGCTAAAAATCTGGTTGTATTCAATCTGTTGATTCCTATCCTTTCCGTTGTTCTATCGGCATGGGTTATTTGTTAAGCTAAAAATCCATTTTGTTCGTTGTCTCGCTTTTCTGGGTTATTTTCGCTTCCTGGTCTCATTAGATAATCAAAACTCTGATCAAAGGATGTTTCCATGGTCTTCAGGAAGGCATGCATCCTAATTAACGAAAGCGTAATGCTTCCTTTCCAGCTTCTCCAATATCGGAAGGATTAATATCGAAGACATGTAATAATCAAGAAACGTAATCCTTTTAAAATTAATATTGAAGAATTCGATATTAAAAATTCATTGATATTAATGTTTTACGGGAATAAACGATAATGGGCCTCCAACAGTTAACAGTTGAGCCTCTAAAGATGGAGGCCCTCGAAAAGCAATATTGAATTTCAAAAATTGAGCAGTTAACATATGTTAACAGTTGAGCAGTTAACAAATGATTATTGCTTCAAATGAATTGCTCAAATGATTATAATAGTAATTATAAAGAAGTGCATGATAATTATAGTAATTATAATTATCATAATAGTAATTTATATTAATGTGCTTACTAATACTAAATCATGATGTAGATATTAAATATGAAAGTCATAAGTGATGATTTGAAGATGTTTAATGTTTTAGAAGATATCCACCCGACGTCACCAGTTGAGCCTCAAGAGTTGGAGGCCCTCGAAAGAAGCTTAGCGTAAAAATTCAAAACCTTTGGACGAGCTTTAATTTTTTCTGGACTAAAGCCAGAAACTCGAAGATCTTCAATTGTCGTGACTCGAGACAGGACTATGTACATCATTTCTGAACCGAATGCTCGAGTCAAATCGGTAGTGAGGCGATCTATAGTCATCCCTTGACATTTGTGAACACTCAATGCCCACGCTAATATCAACGGTACCTGCCTTCGAACAGCCTTAACTTCAGTGCCTTCCATAATGTCCCATTTTTCAACATCCAAGACCACTTCCAATCCTGAGTCGAATCGAACTATGCATACCATTCAAGTTGTTCTCCGATGACAATAACGAATATCCTTTAAATCCAGTAACTACTCCAGTAGCGCCGTTTACGAGTCTGATTGCCTGATGGGTGTTCTTGATCAGCATTACCCTAGCACCCTCGCAAATTTCAAGTTCATCTGGGACAATTTGATATTTCAATTGATGTAACCAGGGTAAAGAACCGTTGTCAACTGCGCTAAATCTCACAACCTCATTCCCTAAACTTTTTAGGCGGTACTGATTCACTCTTTTAACATCATCGGTTCTTGGAAATAGTCGGGTTTCTTTGTCTATTTCGTCAATAACACCATCAACGGATGTAGTTACACTAATCAGCCTTTTGAAAATTTTATTATCACAATCAACTTGACCGCGTCGTATTCCTTCAAGGAATTCGATGAGTTGAAAATCAGACTGACGGTAAACATACGTTAATTTCATCTGGATATCGAATGTAGTTTCCCAGCAAACAGATTTGAATGCAAATTCATTTCGCGGATTTGGAGCATTGATGGGAGAAAGTTGGAAAAAATCGTCACTAACAATCAATTGAATTCCTTCCCAAGGTCTATCCCCTTTGTAATCAGTTTTGCGGATCGTGCTGGACACGAACTCAAGATTATCGAAAAGCTCACCGTCGATCATGCTGATCCCATCAATAACTAGCGCCTTCGTTCTCTTCCAGCGGTCAATTGCCTTACTACTTTTTTGGACACAAGAGATTAGTTCTTCTTTGGAACCTTTCTCTAACCCTACACCAGCAAAAGAATAGAGAATCTGTCCACCTAAGGCACATGCGGCAACGCCAGTAGAAGCAGTCACAAAAACAGAGTTTGAAGGATGAATTCGACGGAGTATGTAGACGGCGTGTTGAAGAAGAAAACTTTTACCAGTGCCGGCAGAACCGGTAAAGAATATCGATTTTCCACTAGCTATTGCAGAAATTAAATGTTTTTGCTGCGGACTAAGATTTATACTAGAAATGCTATCGACATTGGATTGAGAATGCCGACCTTCACCGTCAGTAGAACCACAGAGTAATTTCCTCGAGACTTATTCCTAACGCATTCACCTTGCGACGCCATTTCACGAGTCTATTGGATTTCGCAACTACTCAATCAAAGTTGTTAACAACTTAACTTTAGAACGGGAAATTACAAAATTGTAATCTAAAATCACGAATGGATTTCTCAAATACCCAATTTCTCCGGGCACCGGATTACAGAAACGATTGCCTCTACATGCAGAGTTGGAAACAACATGTAGGGATTCATTAGATTTCAGTTAATAACTATCCGATTACGATTTATAACTAAATACCAATCGGGTAAACGGAGTTTCAAATAACTATCAGGTAATAGGACTCAACTAATCGAAATTTCACGTTAGGGTTATCTGATAAATGCTATAAATAGTAGAGGGATCGAATTTTTTCAGATTCTCGTCTTTACAATTCGGTTACAATCGTTTATACAATCCGGTTACAATCGTCTATACAATCCGGTTACAATCGTTTAAGATTCTTTCATCTCTACAATCGTTAATCGTCGTCTTCTGCGTTCTTTCTTTATCATCTTCTGTTGATGTTCTTTTTTGCCAGTTTCTTCCTTCTCTAATCATTTTTCATTTTATGTTTCTCTAATCATTTTTTATTATTAGGCTCGTATATGAGGAGAAAGAAATCTAGCGCGAGGAGAAAAAAATCATTTTCTTTTTAGCAGGACGAAAGAACTGGACATTGTAGAATCAAAATTGTCGATATAGGATTATATTTTAATCATGTCAATTTAAACCCTGATTACACTATTAATCAATAGGGGGTAAATAAGTCAATCGATATTAAACCTAACTCCAGTTAATTAATCAATCATTTGAGTTAAGGATTTAAGTCAAAGTTAAAAGTCAAATAGAGAGAATTGCATTTTCACCTTGAATATTATTATTTGGATTGCATTTTTACCTTGAATATTATTATTATTATTATCTTTTGACACTTTATTCAAGGTATAATATTCCAAGAGGACAAAACACTATTCAAGTTTGAATTTATACAAAGATAAGATTCTCCAACAAACTCTATCCAAGAAAAACACTATTCAAGATAAGATCAAAGACAAAGCTTGGATTTTTGTGAGAAATCAAAGAGTCATCCATTGAAAATCCAATGGTGGGCATTGAGTGGCCAAGGCTATAAATAGAAGAGTAAATCCCTCATTTTCACTTACCACACTACAAGCAAACTCAAGAGCTTTCACTCCACACTTGCCCACACGTTTTTGCCTTCAAGCTTCCAAGCTTTCAAGTGCTCAAGTGTCTTAGCTTTCTAAAGCTTCAAAAGCTCTCCAACTTCTTCTTCTAATCTTTTTGTTCATCTTTACAAGCAAGAAGTGTTGTTTGCTTTAATATTCCACTTCTCTAATCACCTCTTGTGTGTGTCCACTTTGGTTGAGAGGGTTGTCTCAATAGTACCAAAGTGTGAGAGAAGGTTTTCGAGCTCAACCATAAAGCTCTAGTTTGGTTTTATAGAGTTTCCGGAAAAACTCTTAGGTCGAATCTACCTTGAAAGATTTCTAGATTTTTAAGAGTTTCTTGATACTCTAAGGTATTAACTTACCCGTAAAAGTTAGAGGTTCTTAAGAGTGCCCTCGATACTCTAAGGTGTGAGTCTACCCGTAAAAGACTGGTTCCTAAGCGAAGTAGCCTTAAAGCTTAGAGAGGTTTTTAAGAGTTCCTTGATACTCTAAGGTACTAACTTACTCGCAAAAGTTAGAGGTTCTTAAGAGTGCCCTTGATACTCTAAGGTGTGAGTCTACCCGTAAAAGACTGGTTCCTAAGTGAAGTAGCCTTAGAGCTTAGAGAGATTCTTAAGAGTTTCCTTGATACTCTAAGGTTTTGCCATAACCTTTAGGCGAGTGAATTCCGACAGTTGGTCGGGACTGGATTAGCCCTTGTTTGGGTGAACCAGTATAAATCTCTTGTGTTGTTCTTTGTTAACTTTAGTTTTTATCTTCCATCTAAAAACAACTAAACAACACTTAATTGAAAAGGATCCCTCTTTCAGTTATCTGGTCAAATACAGAGGTTGACTACTTTACGCAGATCCCTCATCCAGTTATCTGGTCAACTATCTGAGGTTATATTCATTGCTTTAAATCCTTATTCATATATTTGTTCAAGCATTTACTTATTATATATATCCAATTATCTGGTCATTTACTTGCTTATCAATATATACAGTTATCTGGTCATTTACTTGCTTATCAATATATCCAGTTATCTGGTCATTTACTCTACAATACAATTTGTGTTTACAACATAACTTAGTACTCATATACTATAGTTGTTTGTAAAACACTATCAAGCAAGTTGACTCAGTATTCATATACTGTGGTAAGCTTCGAAGAGTAATAATTAAGTTATTATATCAATCAAAGTCATAATATCTCTATATCATTATTGTTCAACCATTTGTTTATTAAGTGTTTACAGGTAATTCCGCAATCAACCTGTATAAATCGAAAAGAGACTATTATCCCCCCTTATAGCCTCGGATCACGATCCAACAGACATTTCAAGTGTGCTCAATGAATCTATTGTTCTTAGGGTTGCGCAGTCGGAAAAACGAAGTAGGGATTCGTTCATCATATTTTAATCTTATAAATTTCAACCAAATAACTATCCGGTTATTTCTGCCAAAATAGTAGAGGGAAGGGATGCGTTCTTTTTCCCCCCAGATTTTACATAGTACAATACATAGTACCATACTTCTGTTACCCTAAGTCGTACTGTTACCGTACATAGTACCATATTTTTTTCCCCTGACAATGTTAACCCTTAATATTCTTATCACAGATAAAGCTGGTGCTCCAGTTGCACGTCTAATTAATGGGGTATAATTAATTAGGATCTGAACATTCATAAATATAAAGATGAAATCATATCTGAAAAAATCTACTATTATCAGAAAAGATATTTAATAACCAAGTCTAATAATGCGAAGTGTGAGAAATTTATTAAAGGAACTTCACATCAATTAATGTTATTATAAAGAAATTTGAATTTCAAATTTAGCCACCGATATTTTTTTGACAAGTCATAATAAAAGTGACCCGACAATGCTTAAATGTCATTTTATGTGATTGATTAATGACGTAAAAGTTTATAATAAACTTCAACAAACCAAATCGCAATATACTTTAATTTCCATTTTTGTGACTACTGTCACAATCTGATGTCATAACAAAGACATCAAATGTCAATCTTCAATTGACATCTGATTGAAAAGCTTTAATGGTCGATTGACATCGGCTGTCAGCTTTCGAAGATGTTCGAATTGTTGGTTAAAAAAATCGAATTGCATGGATGACTTAGCAAATGCATCAATAAGTCAATTGAATTTTAAAAAAGCGCACACGGATTAAGGTTGATCGGATGACTGGGGCTGACTAAACGTAATTTTCATTCTTGATCGGATGATCAGGATTCAATTACAGCTTACACAGCCACGGATTGACACAATAGTCAATATAAGAAAACATTTTGGAAGTGTAAATTCAACATACGCAGGTGCGTCACATTGCATGGGAATTTAAAAGGTATATTTTTACTTGTTTAAATAACATCTGGGGGGTCTATAAATAGTACTATCGGAAAAGATTAAAAAATAACTGACCGTTCTTTTAGATTATCAATCCGTTATCCATCTATTAGTATTCTTCTCCGAGTTCTACTACTGAAGCTACTCACTCTCCCGCCTTCTCCAAATCATGGTTCGAAAACTAGAGACCGGCGGATCGTCTACAAACGGAGATCGCCGTCATCTGAGACGCTACCTCCGGGGGACAGAGGTAATAGACCTTACTGGGGACGACGACGATTACGTCACACCACCAGCAAGGAGGCGATGCCTGAACCCTACAACTCCACCGGAGGAGTACGAAGGGCTTTCACTGGCTCAGCCTGGTAGTCGTCGACACAGGTCAATTGTTCCGGTTGTGCCTCAGCCCCAAGCACCAAGGTCTGAGCCTGTACCTGAATACGTCCCCGAACCTCAGCCCGCCCCTAACAACGACGTTGTGCCCACAATGTGGGTTTCTTTTCATCGCCTTCCTTTACACTGCAGCTGCTAGCATGTTCAATGTGACAGATCCGGTGGAGCCGATAAACTACGACTGGCTAGACAACTTGTAGTTGGGAGATCCGTAAAGGAAAGGTCTGATCGACAGTTGTTAGTGAGAACGTCAGGTTCTCTTCTTTTGGGTCACAGACTTTTGGGAGACAACGTTTGCGGATAGTGTCTCCGATCTATCTTGTTCGTCTGTTTAGTTAGTGTATCTTGTGTAGTTTAGATTGTTGTTGTTCTTCTGGTTCGTCAGTTTAATGTCTTGTTGTTTGTTGTTATTTATTTTCTTTAGTTTGTTTGAATGAAGTTTAGTTCTCTGTATGTTTGAATCATTTGTAGTTTTTTCCAACTACAGATAAGTTTGTTTATGCATTGTTGTTTTGTTTTTTTGAATCATTTGATGTTCCGTTTGAATCATTTGCCTAGGTCAAATCTTGGTGTTCCTGGAACAACATATATGGTCCGTTATGGTGTTCCTCGATCAGATCTTGGTGTTCCTCGGCAGTGATCACAGTACAATAGTCTGCACCTGAAGAAGAAACAAGTTCTGTTGGAGCAACCGGTTGCGTTACCTGTTCATAAGTTCGTTGCGAGGATCGCGTTGTCTGTTGTCTTTCCGATGCATTCGGGTAAATATAGAATCAATTGATTTATTCACCCACAAAGATCTTCAAGGAGAATAAGGTTTTTCTTAAGTATGAAGTTAAACTGACAGTCATATTCAAAAGTATGCACTGCCAGACGCTTGACATTCACCCACAAAATATAAATGCTAGTAGGAGGATATCTGCTATATGAGTATATCTGCTAGATGAGTGCCATGGGAGGATCACCTTGTCCGCGTCCTTCTCGGATCGCCTAACCCTAATAACCTTCACATGAGAAACCCTATTCTCAACAATCTACAAAAATATTTAATATATTATAGTATAATATTAAATATAATAAAATATATCATACCACGACAAACGCGTGGTATAATAACATATATTATTATTAATATAATAAATAGAAAACTAAGTATCACCCTTAATTAATTATTATTTTGATTCTATAAATTAAAATAATTCTATATAATTAAATTATGTTTAATTACATATAATATTTACAAATATATTATTAATATATTTAATGTAAAATGGAGTAGGAGTTTTATTAATGTAATATATAAATCTATCTTTAATCTATTAATGTACGATTATCTTTAATGTAAAATTTTTATTAATGTAATATATTTATTAATGTAATAGGTTTTGGATATATTAGTAACGAAAAATGGAGGAAGAGATGACCGAGCGACAAGAAATACAATTCAGGTAACAATAATATTAATAATTATTTATTTTTATTCTTTTTAGATTAATTATTCATATCTTCAGATTTTAGATTAATTATTATTAATTAATAATTGAAAAAATGAATTTTAATAAATTCAACATATTTCAACAGAGAATTTATTTCTATATTTAAGAAAAGAAGGTTATTCGAAACATTAAATGATGCTGAATCAATGTATTTTGATCTCGCTGGCAACGTCGGATTCTCTGTACGAAGAAAATTGCTAATGATGTTGTACATAAGAAGTACGTTTGTTCTAAAGAAGGTACATCAATAGTGCATATAGAAGACACACCTTCAGATAATGGCAAAAGACATAGATTACTTAGAAACCCAAGAACAGGTTGCAAAGCCTTCATCATTTTCAGAAAAGTAGAAAAAGAATAGGAAGTTACCACATTTAATCATGTACACAACCACAGTTTGGCGACTCCATCGAAAAAAATATTTCTACCCGTCAATACAAAAATTGAACCTTTCGTACCGAATATCATCCATGAATTAGAAGAATCTAATAGAGCTCCAAGTCAACAATTTTCTTATGTCGCAAATCAGTGCGGAGGATTTGAAAATTGTAGATTCACAAGAATTGATTTCAAAAACTTACGAAGAGATGATTTGAAGAACATTAAAAAGCATGACATCGACATATTGTTTGAAAAATTCAACACGCTAAAGGAAAAAGATAATGATTTCTACTTTAGTTATGTAGTAGATAACGAAGGTACGAGACATAACATTATATATCAAATATTAGTAAATTTCCGATTTTTTAAAATTTATACATTAACATCACAAAAGCTCTAAAAAATTTATTCTGGGCTGATTCAATAAGCATCGAAGATTATAAAAAATACGGAGAGGCTGTAACATTCGACACAACATACAACACGAATAGATATAAATCAATACTTGGAATGTTACGTGGAGTAAACAATCACCTAAGCTCGATTCTATTTGCATCCGCGATTATTTCCAATGAGATAACAGATTCTTTCATATGAATATTTGATGAATTCAAAAATTGTATGAAATCTGCACCAAAAAGTATAATAACAGCTCAAGATGCAGCTATGAATGTGGCTATAGCACGAGTCTTTCCTAGTACTTTTCATCGTTTGTGTAAATGGTATATTACACACAAACTGTGCGATAAAATTGGTGCAGTATATAGAAATAAAACAGAAATGGAAAGGTTCAACAACATACTCAACAAATCTATTTCAATTGAAAAGTTCGAATGTGACTGAGATTTATGGACAAAGGACAACAACATTCAAGACATTGCTTGGCTAGAATCGATATTTCAACTTAGAAAAAAGTGGTGTCCAGTTTATATGCGTGATAATTTCTTCGGAAGAATGCAAAACACACAAATTAAGAAGTGAAGTTATGAATGTTGTTGTGAAAATTAAATTAAAGACACATTCAACTTTGTACGAATTAATTAAATCTATGAAGACACTACAAAAAACACAAAGAAACAAATAATCAGAATTGAATCATAACGACAAAATGCACCCCCTCATACGATTACTTCATTACCAGTTGAAAAGTCTTTACTCCAAGTATACACTTCTGAAGCATTTGTACAATATCAGAATCAAGTGAAAAAAAGTTTGAATTATTATATCAACAAAGAGGTACAAAAACTAATATTATTAATTGAACTATTATTACTTTGATTTCATCTTACAGAAACTAATATTAGTTGTTTTCACTTATTAGAATCCAAACAACTTTATAATTGTTGGATTATATACTCAAATCGAAGCAGCAAAAATTAACGTCGGTATAGACAACATTGCGAATTGCAGTTGTCAATTACTATCTTACAAGGGATTTTCATGTAAACATCTCATTTGCATGCTGACGAGCAACGGAATAACAACAATACCTAGTTATATGATACTTGATAGATGGAAAAGAACAATTTGTGTGGGTGACAACCAACAAGATCAATCACACGGAACAAAGGAACTGAATCTCCTTCTCATAAGTTGTCTAAATATTTCACAAATTTCTGAAATGACTTCCGAAGAGGTGAAAAGAAATTTAAGACTAGTAGTAAAAAAATTTAGAAGTCAAATACGGAAGAACAATAGAGAAACCGAAGAACGGATCAATAACGAGGTTCGAAGAAAATTCTAATTGGGTAACTGTTATTGGTAATCATAAAGTTGCAAAAACAAAAGAAAACGGAAAAAACTTGGGAAGACCTGACAAAGCAGATTCAAGTCTTACAGAGAAATTTTAATACCGAAAATTAAATGTTGCGGCAAATGCAGAAAACAAGGACACAACTCTAAAAACTGTAATGTACATGAAGACGATTACCAAGTATCATAATGCATAGTAGAAGCACAAATCTGAAATATTTCATTTCTAATCTTTAGTACTTGACTTTTAGTCCAAGTTAATGGATATAAACCTTCGAGCAATAGATATTTCGTGTTCACTTTTTCATGTTTCATTACACCATAAGCAACAGATCTTAATCCTTCAATCATATATAATCTTCCATTGCATCCAGCATCCTTCTCTTGTGGAATTGACCGGAGTGATTGATAACTTTGATGTTCTTTGATGTTCATTGTTTTTCGAATAAAGTAATTAAACCAGAAAATATACAATTCAGAAAAGTAAATTTAATTGAAATCATGAAACACTAAATCTGTCTGAAGAGATGCTTCAAGATTCTGTTTCCCGAAAACCTATTGATTTGAATCAAAATGAATGTATAAATTCTCATCTTTATACCACATTAGAAAATGTCAATGGTTATTCGTTCTAATTGGGATGAAAACAAATCTCAACATCTTTATGAAAAATTTCAATGACGAAATAACGGCATTTTTAAACCTTCCAAGTCAAATTGCTTCAGCATTTTCCATATTACCTCTTGTAAGACATCATATATCAGTATTATCAAAAATATCTGATTTCAAAACCATCATTGATGATGTATTGTATCATTTATCCTTCATCCCATGGACCAATATAGCATTATAACAATCTACAAACTAAAATTATTAGAGGTGAGGAAGGTTGTGAACAAACTAAAATAAAAAGGACAGACGAAAAAGTTATTATACGTACGTTTGAATCGTAGACTTTATGATGAATAACATCAGAAACATGTTAGCTAAGGCAAGATATAGTATTATCGAAATCAACAACAAACCTTTTGGATCTATAACTATTAGTTAATTCAAAATTAAATTATTAATACATGTAAAAACGGGTAACCAATAATGAAAAGTTGTAACTAAAATAACTTACGATTGTTGTAACATTAAATGTTTCGTTTCTTTCAACTTCGATGGTCCGATACTTTCTGGTTCAACATTTTCCTTGCCTTTACTCTGTTCATTTAAGTAATCGAATAGATATATTAACATAAAGATAATCAAACTAAATATATTAAAATAAAAATTATATTACATATATAAACTTATCTACCTTAAATGATGATGTATTAACAGCAATTGGTTGTGGTGTTGAAGTTCTGAGAGAAAAGTTAATGCATCTAGCAACTGCAGATAGATCTTTATAGTTATGTTTCTTGGTTAAACGAATTTTGACCTCAACCTCCTCCACACTACGTATTGCACAATCCCAAAACTCAGGAGAGTTAGAGTTTTGTAATACAGGAGGATAAAAGATAACTAGTGTATCGCAGTTGTGATTGACAGAAGGATTAGAAGAAGTTGCAATAGAAGTCGATCCATCTATAGACATTTTTGACTCAATCGGAGTGATAGAGTTATTCTGAAGATTTGATGTACTTAGTTGATTTATTCACTGAAATTGACTTACTTAGATCACCAATTTCGACAATGGTATTTCGACAATGGTAGTTGATTTCAGACAAATCCAGAATATTGAGGAGGTCGAAGCTAGGTCGAAGAATAGACTTAATCGGACTTAACATAATTCAAATTAAGATCAATGAGACTAACTGAATTAACTAGAGCTTCATTACATACCGAAGGATTAATATTAATCACTGGCATGTCCGGAGGAAGATCAATAGACATCGTATCTGAAAATGATGAAGAAGATGGAGGCTTCATTTGAAAATTTGAATTTTCTTGTAGTACTGACTTACTGTTATCGTTACTGTTAGTAACAGTATCTGAGAAAGCTTGGTGACTCAATTCCATATCATTTGCCACATTGTCCATAGTTGGAAAAACAATAGATTTTATCGGACTAACATAATTCAAATTAAGATCAATAGCTATAGAGGTTGTTCACCCCGTAGATAGAATATCCATTAATTGAAAATCTCGTCGCAACGAACTACATGACTTACTAGAAGAGGAATGAAGTTCTATTGGATGATCTTTGTCACCTATTAAACAAACTAACTAATTAGTGAACATAAAATTATAAATAAATATAAAGACAATTATTATATTCAAATTTATAATAACTATAATATACAAAATTTGTAATATTGAATATTATTTAATAATATTCATTAAATCTAAATAAATTTGAATATAATAGATTTTGCATAACAAATCATAAAACCTCTCAAATATACTAGCTATTACCTTTTGAGGAAGAAGCATGATTCGTAACTTTCGCAAAATCAAACTGAAATTTAGTAATGTAAATTTAAAATAAAATGTAATTAATTCAAATTTTTATTAAAATTAAAAAAAAAACCTTAACATTGAAATTATTTTTCTTCATTTTCTTAAGACGAAGAAATTGATGTAGAGTCGGTTGGACTAAAGTACGAGTGTATTCCTGACATGGTTTAGATGATATATTCTACATTGAATGATTTAAATAAGAAAATTAGGAAAAATTACATAAATTCATGAATAAATGAAAAACAAAATATGTAGAATAAGAATCGGAAATTGCATGTAATTATTGAGTATAAGTTGAAATTTTAATTATATAATATTACACCTCTGGTGGAGGTCCATAACTCTTGTATGACAGAGGACATTCAGAAACCTGTAAAAGGAGATGTAAAATAAGTTTAATAATGAAATTCATAAAAAATTTAAAAACTGACTAATTACCTCATTATTGCTAAGACATGCAATAGTGCGGTTTTTCTTTTTTAGATTTCCCTTATATCTTTGAAAAATGAATCGATTCCGAAGAGATTTACGACGAAATAGTGTTGTGTGCTTCCACAACAATATCTTCCAAAAAAAAAGGTTCTATTTTAAACGAGTTCTTGAATAAAATTGATAATGAAAATAAGTAAAAAAAATAAAATATGCTTACATTTAAGAAGAATGCACATCCATGAATGTATTCACTAACTCTTTCGTCGTTTTTCTCACGACGACAAACAGAATAACAAGCAGACTCCATGTTTTTAATTAAAAATTTGATTAAATATAAATTGCGACCAATTAAGACTAGGAATATCTTCCAAACTGTCTAGGTAATTGAATAATTTCAATGGAATCAAAGTTTTGGAAGTGGGAGTCAAGAAACAAGAACATAAAAGACAAAACCAAAGATGACAAATATCATTGACATTCTCTTCTTCAAAATTCATAGATAGAATAGCAGATTTAAATACATCCTTCACCATAGCACTGTAAATAATAAATTAAAATAATTAGATTAAAATTTATGATAAATTAAAAAAAATTGACCAAATTAATTACCTAGTGACTTGTTTGACGTCGAAATACTTTCGCCATAAAAGAGTAGAATATTCAATATCATCTGTTCTGCGGGATTGGATTACAGCACCAGAAAATGGCAAAGAAAATATGTATTCAACATCTTTCGGTGTAAGTCTAAGTATTTTATCCTTAAGATGAAATTGATAATTACCAATATATCTACCAACCATATCGTCCAGATGGTAGGAATTGACATTCAAATCAACATATTTGAGAAATTGATCAAATCCTAAAGTTTTAATTTTGATGTAAAATGATGGAGGAAGAATATCACGAACATCATTAAATGTAGAAATATATTAAACGAACTATTCGACGAACTATTCGATTCGTTTCGGATTTGGTTTTGTTCGGTTATTAAACGAACCGAACCTGAATTTTAAAATTGACTCGTTTAATTAAACGGACCGAATCCAAAAGTTTCGACCAACGATTCGATTCGTTTAACATTTTATTATATTTTATATTTATATTATAAACTTATATTATATAATTTATTTGTTGGTCATTCAAATGACTACGGTTGCGTCTGAAGCTGCATTTAGTACCAGGGGTCGTGTTGTTGATAATAATTGAAGTCGATTATTACCATCCACAATAGAAGCCTTGATTTACACTGAAAATTTGATGAGAGGATTAGATCCACTTGAAAATCAAGAAGATGTTGTAAGTTTATGTTTCTATTATTTTAGATATTTTTTGCAATAATAATTTTTTCTTGTTCAGAGTTCTAATTAACTTTTCATATTTTTTAGGATGGTGATATATTTGTTTTAATCGATAAGAAGAAAAGATGACTAAGAATTCACTCAACAAAAGAAAATAGACTATAAACAATGTTTTTTTATTGTTTATTTTTTAAAGATAATCAGATGGACATGTTTATTTTTATGATAATTTAAAAAAAAATCGATATTCGACGAACTATTCGATTCGGGTTAAACGAACCGAACCCAAATCCAAGAGTAGACTCGTTTATTTAAACGATCCGAACCAAACACTTAGGGTTAAATTCGATTTGCAACGCTCATTTGAAATTTGTCATCCATTTCAAATATATCAATCACACAATCTGCATTTAAATTCACCTACAATCAAAAATTAACACAGCCAATCAACCAGCCCCATCATTAAACAATATTCATATTATCAAATTAGAGATTGTCAAAGGCATTATCAAAATGTCACATGAAATGACAATTCCTTTTTTAAAAATTCAACAATATCTAAAATTCAGTAAATTAACAATCATCATTTTTTTCTCACAAAATCTCTCTAATCCAATGGTTGTGACTCATTAGCCTTAAATAGCCATACATACATCTTACTAAATTTTCTAAAATATATTCCAGTACAAGTATTGCAAAGAATCAACTATCAAGTGTTGGATACTTTAATTTCTTTGTAAAACTACGGATAAATATACAAGAATACATGAAAAATATACTAAAATTGAATACCTATATAAATAAATATAAAAATGAGATAGCTAATAGCTATAAGCCTATAACGTATATAAGAGACTAATTGCAATTTACAGTATCTGCGAGATACATCGGCATTCTAAAATTATGCGTTCGTTGTCATTTCTTTATCACGTTTTGCATGTAGTGCTGCTCTAACCACATTTCCTCTGGTGATCATCCCAACCTTCAAAGTTCAGAGTAAACAAAAAAATCAGCACAGATAATAGCATAACGATAGGAAAAAAAGAAAGCCATATCCTTCGTGTAATTGCTTACCAGTTTACCCATATCATCTACTACGGGAAGTCGGTGATATTTTGTTTCAAGCAATAACCTGCATCGTATTAAGTCATCAAAATTGATGTTCCATAAAACAGATTGAATTGCAAATTGCAGCAGTATGATGCATAGATAGATAAACAGAGCATTTTAGAAAGCAAACCTTGCTACATCATGAAGATTGGATGATTCATGAACAGAAAGGGGAACATCAGACATCATGTCATTAATGTTTTTTCCATGGTGTTTAGTTTGCAAATTTTGGAACTCGTTAAATGCCTGCAAAGGAAGGAAATGGAAATAAATATTTTATTTAGCACTTAAAATTCTTTTACATAACGGAGCAGCTAAATTAAAACAATGTTGATTGAGAATGATTTGGAATGGGAAAAAGTGGATGGTATGAAGAAAAATATCAATAACATACCTTCCAAGAACTTTCAACATCAGGGAATAAACATGTCTCGTCTAGTTCATTTCCTGTGTAAAAACAACAAACATTAAAATTCTGTCTGAAATCAAAGAAATTAAGAAACAGTACTGATTATTACGACCCAAAGAACTTAAAATATGATAAATATTCTATTATAATAAAAAAATCACAAAGTAACTAATTTTCCAGAATTTGTATCAACGGCTTCAACACACTATTGTGATGTTTTTTCATGCACAAAAGTAACAATTTTATATATTAAAATCAACTTAAAAAAATCTGCATGTCATGTTTTCTATTCATCAACATGTAATATTTTCTATCTCCAATGATAATAAAAATCTTCCAATCTGTAATTTCATGGTTAAATCCTACATATGGAAAACCATAAAACAAGGAAGGCATTGCCCTTCTTTTTCAATGAAAAATTTAATTACTTTAAAAAAAAACAAGGCACACAGATCAAATACTATCAAAAGAATCAATTAAAACAGACTGCAATGGATGAAATGGAAGAAAACACTTATCCAAAATTCCAGTTCAACGCTGATTTAAATAACTGAACTTAGAAAATAAGAAAAAAACTACAAACGTACCTGATATAGTATCTAATGCCAACATGTCATAATCTGAAACTACTCCAACCTACAATGAACAAAGGTTTTGACAATTATGCAAGAGTGTCATTTCAATTATAAATTCTTAAAGAACAGATACTGTGATGTTAAGACTTAAGAGAGAATCTAAAAGTCAAAATATTACCAAAATTAACTTTGACAAGTGATCATTTTACATTTTTATCAAAGTGCTCATGTAACCAAATTAACTTAGTCAAAATTTTCCAAAGTTTGACTAAATATAAACTGTTATTTTTTACTATAATATTTTATTGTAATTTTAAAATTTATGGTTATAATTTATAAATACCAATAGACAATTCTAATGACAAACTGGCAAAACACGGAATTTTGATGCTATCCATAAACTTTACGAAAACAGAACATAAGACAAGGAATACTAGACGCTTACCAATTTCCCATTATCGTCGATCACCGGGAAACCAGACACCCCGTACTGCACTAGCATTTCCATTGCTGTTTCCATTATTTAAAAGAAAAAGAAAAGCAAATAGATGATAAGTATGAAGTATTGAATTTTTTTAACAGAAATATAAACCAAAACCAGAGCTTTTGATTAGAAGTGAAAGAAAATGGATCATTATCCACACAACATACCATTATCAATTAAAGTGGTTGGCTTGACGACGTGCAGTCTTTCTTTCTTAGTCATGAAATCACCCACACTGAAAACTCCATTTCCAAACTGCAGAGTTGAATAAAATTAATTAAATAAAGCCAACGACACATATTGATGCAAGGATCAACAAAATGAACAAATAGGATGAAAGAGACATAAATACGATAAAAATGTAGAATCGATAAAAATTCAAGTAATTATCCTTCGTCCCTTGAAAAAAACAGAAATCGAACCAAAAATCCGTAATTCCAAATTTCCAAACAGATGTTGATGACAAACGATGTGCAAAAAAGAAGAAAAATGAATCAGTCTTTTACCAGCGGGGCGGGATCCCCATAGGCGTTAGTCCTTGCTCCTCTTTCTGTGATAACCCCACAACGAAACCGATCCCCTATTTTACGAGCTGGAATTCTCATGGACGTCGTCGTCATGGATGACGAAGACGAAGAAACAGAAACGTGAGAGACGGAAGGCGATCTACCGAGACGAACTGCAATCGAATCCATTGCAACAACAAAAAACCTTCTTCTCTGAAATCTCCGATTCGTTCTCTTCACCGATAATCCTTAGCGATTGAGGATTTTACGAATCAAACAAACCCTGTATTTGCTTTTTTGAAGGTAAGGGCAAACTATATATAGTGTCGAGAATTGAACGGGTAGACGGCTAAAGTTCCAGGGAGATGTTGATCGAAGAAGTTACGGTGGAAGGTGGAATCGTGGAAAAACAAACCACGTTCCAAAAGTAATTTTTATTGACTATTTGATTAATCACGTGTTCATTTATTTTTCCAACCATCGAAACAACAACCGTCATTCTACGAATCGGTATTGTCAATTGCATTACGCTCTCGCCATATCATCCATGATGTTGCCTCTATCAGGAACCAATGGATACCCCATACTTTAGACTGATTTGTGATTATTAATTTGTAAAGAGGTTGTCAATGACTGAAACGTTTTCGATTGACTTAAGGTGATCACTCCGCCTAAAATGCAGATACGTACACTCTTGGAGGACCCATCGCGAGTAGCTACACTGATAAAAGATATAGTCTAGCTATATATTAACTCATCATTGTCGTTGCACAATACATACCTCACCGATCCGACCATCCCCGTTGCAGCTAAACAATCAAGAGTTGGGATACGTCGCTTGTGAATTCTCCAGAGTAGGAGATTTATTTTCCTCACGCTCGAGGCCCATATTTCGGGAGCAATGATGTCGTTAGGCATCCTTGGTCGGATTGTTTCAGTTATATTTTTTGTGCTTGGGCCAGAGCCATTTCCCTTCCATCTGACCTCCCCAACGATGTTGCATTCCACACATTGCTCAATAAGTTGTCGAACCCGTAGTATCGCTTTCCACGTCGACGAGTCCATTTGCCTTGTATTTGATTTAGAACCTTCCCTTTTACATATTTGATTTTCATCCATCGCGTTCATAGATCATTTTCGTACCAAATCCGACTGGCCTTGTTCACAATAGCAACATTTTGACTATTGTACCAACCAACCAACAACTATTCAATCTATTGTACCAACCGACAACTATATTGGGAAGAAAAAATGTAATGGATAAGTGGATATCTGTGTAAGGAATAACTTTTTAAATTTTACTTTTAATTTTATATCTGAACTATTATGTTATAGACTTATAGTTGTATCAAAATAATTATTTTTAAACTATGTAATTTTATTTGTATTATTGATAACCTCATATTCGTTTATTTTTAATCAGGTTATAATATTAAAAAATTGATAAATAGGTATTTACAGTTGGAACATATATACCAAGTTGGTGGGACCGAACCTGGGTGGATATATTCTATGAAAGTCTTGTAGGTCCTCGACGGATTCCGTGGAAACATCAGAAGATGGAGGGGAGGTCGACCATAAACCATCAAGGTGAGAACGTGGAGATAAACGAACCACTTCTTAAGGGGGAGTACGTGTGAGGAGAAGAAGTACTTCCAACTCGGAACGGAATGTTTGGTTGGGGAGATTAATGAATCTCTTCTTCGGAATGTGAGAGGACAACGACTTCGGGATTCATATTGACGACGAGTAGGATACGGAGACAGTACCCTTCGTGCAGCTTTGTTGGAAGTTTACACAAAACACACTATCGATGGGAGGATGTAAAAGATGGTCCGGGTTAACAGGAAGGAGTTGATAGAAAACTGGTAGAATATGACCTCTGATGAGGTGTTTAAATAAGAAGAAATTAGGGTTTAAATTTTTAAATGAATAAATTTAATGTAATTAAAGTATTGAGAAAAATATATTTTCCGAATTGAAGAAGATATCAGAAAAAGTAAAATACTTGTAAGATTTAGAGGAGATAGCCGGAAATGGATACGGGAAGAAGAAAAAGGAAAAAAAATAGATGGAGAAGAAGAAAAAGAGAAAGAGTAATTCTTTTGAATAAGTTGTTTTATATATTAAGAGAAAAAAATTAAGGTTAACAGAAATTCAACACACAAAAACAATTGATTTAAATATAATCATACTTACTTTCTACTTACTCTCTATCTAAGGAGACGAGTTTGCCCGACAGTTAATCAATCTTAACTTCCTTCTTCCATCCTATTGTAGATCAACAACTGAAGAACATCACATTGGTGCAATGCCCTCTCTTCGCGTTCCTCTTGCGAGGTTTTTTGAATTTATTTTCTTTGAAACCGATTTCTGTCGATCTGATGCATTCCCTTATGATCATTTCCTGCGAGGTTGAGATTCCTCAATGGTGACGTTGGTTTCGCTCTTTCCATATGTGAAACAGTATGAAACTAAGTATTGTCCAATGCAATATTCCCCAACACTTGATCCATGAGTGATTTTCTCAATTTCATGAGTCATGGTTTCAAAATCCCTAATGTATTGTGTAGTCACCAATCCACCCGCTGCATTAAAGCCCTCCTTTAGCATCCACCTCGAGAACCTGCATTTGAAAAAACATGTGATATCGTCTCAGGTTCTTCACCACATAATACACAACCTTCTGCCACATTTATTCCTCTCCATATTCTCCACATGTTCACGGAGATTTTGTGTACACCTGATGATCATATACCTATTCGCTAGATCATCCTTCGAGTTTGTCTACCATTTTTCTTTCACTGAATTGTTCGATTTGATGTACAAAATGTCACAAATTTGTTTATGTTTTCAAAATGTCACAAGACCTCTTTCGACGTGGACTAATGGTTATAGCAACATATGGTTGTGTCATGTGCGGTAGGAATAAATGTAATAATTAATGTGATCTAAAAAAAATTGTAATGATTATAACTATTTAATGATGTGACATTTGATTATATGGACGTGACATGCATGCGTCTGTATGCTAGGTTTGGACTATTAGGTTGTAAAAAGACCATTTTAATTTGATTTAAAATATAATGGATCATTAAAAAGATCATTATAATTTATAATCATTGGGTTCGATCTATGGATCATTATATTAATTATTTTGTAATGAAAATAATGGATTATGTGGATAAAACACACTGATGTTTATAAGATGTAATCTGGATTGAATGAATATTATGAGTTACACACGACTCTTATTTATAATAGTTATACACGCTAACTATTAACCACTTATTGTCAACTAACTGTCATCTTAATTAGTAACTAATAATGTTGATAAAATTTTGATTAGACGAAAATGACAGTTTGATGATTGATGGGTGATATAGTAAAATCAATGTAGCCTGGTGGATAGTAACAAAAAATATAAGATTGCGTGTGTCAGTGTATATATAATATATTTGCGTTCAAATATGGTTTATGTTGAAAAAATGATAAAAATGGATAGATTACAACAAAATTTCGGACTGATGATAAGAAATTGATATTTATTAGAAATATAATATTCAAATTGTCTCAATATTAAAGATTGACCATTAATGGTAATTAAGACTATAACATCATGATTAGTAGATGTCATAAATATAAAATAGGTCCCTAAAAAATAATTGATACGTGTAAAAAAATCAATTACAAACTTGATAGATTGTGTTTCAGTCATTGGATTTTAACTAATAAAAATAGAAGGATAAGATTGAACCTTAAACACATTTGCGAACAACGGTTATCTATTATCTATGTATATTGAGAACAACGGTTTTAACAAATAATAGTAGCTGTCAAACATGCAAAATAAATTCGACCACGACACACACATTACTTGTCTTTGATTGGAATGGATTTGACAAGAATCAGCTGGAGTTCCACATGGGGTAGTAGCCTTGTAGGTGGGGCTCAACCTCACATGTGGAATGTGAGTCATTCAAAACTAATATTCCATACAATTTATTTACATCATTAAAAAGATTTTGACTTCGTTTATACAAATATTAAAAATTTCGATTTTTTTGATAATATGAATGATTTTCGTTTTTTTCTTCTTCCGTAAAAACGAATTAATTTTTTTAATCTTAGTTAATTGACAATTACTAAAAAAATTATAATAGTTTTTCAATTCCATCATTATTTTTTATTATATCTGTATACTTTATCTTTTTTGTTCAAATTAAAAATCTATATATTTTAAAATAAAAAAATAATTTATTTATATTTTAATTGTTCTTCAAAAATGAAAACCATTAATTGATCTAAATATTATTGAAAATTTGAAATCGTAATTTAATTTTCAATATATAATGAAATCGATTTAAATTTCATATTTTTTGAAGAAGAAAAAAATAACAACGTAGGAGAGTAAAAAAACAATTGAAATTTTATGGTGGTCGAAATATTTAAAATCATGTGAGGTGATTGAAGAATCAATTCCAGGTTTATCTTCTTGTCGTTGATCTAAGAATAAATGGTTTGGATCATGCAACTTTCAAAAAAAATCAAACCCTAACTAACTGTATGCTCTTGATTAAAAAAAACATTTATCAATCCATAAATGCTTAAACTTAGAAGTTAGAACCCACAGGCACCGACATACCATTCTCATTTAATTAGGTCTTGAGTGTTATTTGTCGCGCGATACGTACGTTTTTATTTACTTGTTTGCAATTAACCTTGCAAATAGCTACTGCCCGCCCATACATAAAAACCTAGCAAGTACTTATATGTATCTATCTAATCTAATCTAATCTAATCTAATCTAATTAAATCTAATCTAGTCTATCTATTTAAGGAGGCGCTAACTTGAAAGTACTCCCAAAGTGATTGAGGATTGAGGAATAATAAGGGATCGGAGGAACTAGGGATCGAGAAAGGAATGGAGAAGAGAGAGTGTTGCTCGAATTCGTTGCCGTCGTCGTCGTCGTCGTCTCCAACTCCGACGACAGCTTACACTGCTTCGCATTCTTCTGAGACCTTGCCTTGTGGTTCACAAGAAATTAAGTATAGAGGGATAAGGATGAGGAAGTGGGGAAAGTGGGTTGCGGAGGTAAGAGAGCCCAACAAGAGGTCAAGGATTTGGTTGGGATCTTACTCAACTCCAATCGCCGCAGCCAAAGCTTACGATACGGCTATGTTTCATCTACGTGGCCGGTCTGCCAGGCTCAATTTTCCGATGGAGTTTGCTGACAAGGGTGTTGATGGAAGCAGTACGGGAGGTGGAGGCGTCTTGTCTTCAGAGACCATAAGGAAGAAGGCGATTGAGGTCGGTACTAGAGTTGACGCTTTACATGTTATCACCACCACCACTACCACCATCACAGCTTCTACCACTATGTCCGTCGCTGCCGATACGGTAGTGAGAGAAACTCGAGAAAACATACGTCTTCGGTATCCAGCAGTGCGACAAGGAGGAGCAGTGGCGGGTGCTTTTGGTAGTGAAGGCTTTAGAGAGAATAATAAAGTTGGGAAGAATCCCGACCTTAACCAACGACCAAGTCCAGACTGCTCCGACGAGGAAGACGCTAAACTCTGAGTAAATAAATTATATATTATTCCCTGTATTTTATTATCATTACCATTTACAATTATTATTTCAAATTTTCGATACGGTAATTAGTAATTACAAATACAAAATCGAAGATTAAAATAAATATAGGGAATCAACATTGTTTGCAAAAATTAAAATTTGATCCAATGATTTGCATCGTGGAGAGATCTGAACCACAAGTTGATGATTACTCTGGTCTCCGACCGTTGACGTGTGAAGTGGAGATCGAGAATGGGTGTATGGGATAACATGTCAAGTTGATATATTATTGATTTTCATATGCATTTTTGCTTGTAGAAAATAAAACGAGAATAAATCAATAATACACATTTATATTTACGTAATAAATAAGAGATCACGTTATGACGTCGACAAAAATGTTTTCTTCTTTTACTTCTGTAAGTCTGTAAACATGCAGTTGAAGCATGTGATTGGAAATTTGGGACCCATTCTGTTAATTATGATTATGAGACTAAAAATTTGAAAAGATGTATCCAAGCAAAACATCGTATATTTTTGCAAGTGTACGTTAAAATGATACAGTAAATCATTTTACCAACTTACCCACAAATTAATCATATATGGTGTCTCAATTCACGAAATCAAACGGATTTTTGGTCACTATAGATTATGATCAGGGATTTCATTACTATCAGAATTCACATACCACAGTAAATAAAAAGACCAGTCCTTTTGAATCACTGAACATTGAATGTATCAACTGTTTTATATGAACAACAGTAGTAGTCTACATAACATAAGATTCCGTAGCACCCAAATAGAGACTACAGGAAATGAAGAAGCTTGAGACAAGATCTCCACTTGTCTGCAAAGTAATGGAAGACAGGTATCTTATCTATCAATTAACTACATGATTTGGATTAATAGAATTCAAATCAACCCATTCTAGACATGTTTATAAGACCCTTAATTAAGATGAAGTGAGGAATTACATGCTCAAACAATAACTCATAAAGCATGAAAGAAGAGATTTGGAACAAACAAAGAAGAAAACATTCACAGTTAATGGTGCCAAGATATATGAAAATAAAAACATTAAGGGATGGATAGATAGTCAATCCTAATGTAAAATATTTAATCATATCTGGGAAATAATGACCAAACGATACAGATTTTAAAACACAATCGAAATGAAAAATTAAATATCAAAATCCATAATTTTTTAAAGCAGATAAATAACGAAACAAATTGCACAAAAATGCAACACTTTTAAACCTCCAAAGATAGCGACATTTTTTTCTCTTCGCTCTTTTAACGATATGATTTCTGGAACCTCGCCCTAGCGCCTCTTCCTCCGAACTTCTTTGGTTCGCACCTTCTCGGATCGGCAACTAACAATGTTCTGTCATATCGGACGAGAATATCCTTAATCTCTTTTTTCTGCTGTTCATCGACATACTTCTGAAAGAATGAAACTAAAGCCTTTGCTATGCTCTGACGGATGGCATAGATCCTGGATGTCTGTCCACCTCCACGAACACGGATGCGCATATCAACACCGCTGAAACGATGACGACCGAGGAGGAGGATAGGTTCGAAGGCCTTGTACCGAAGAATCTCAGGCTCCACGAGCTCGATGGGGACACCGTTGACCTTGATCAACCCACGTCCGCGTTTGCAGTAAGTAACTGCGACTGCCGTCTTCTTACGGCCAAAGCACTGGACAGATTCCTTAACTGCATTCGATGGAGCAATCGCCATGACTGAAACCCCGATTGACAACTTTCGACGTGAATGGAAGGAGGGCGGCGTTGAGAATTAGGGTTATTGTTGTGAGAATTATATAGGGTTATTCTTTTCTTTTAAGGATTAAAATGGTTAGGACAAAGCCCAAAATAATATTTTGGGATGCAAGCCCAAATCTTATGTGAATCTTCATGGCCTTATGGCCATGGCCCATGGGGGACTAATTCCATTATAGATTACAAAACATTATGTATTAATCATCTATTTATAAATATAAATTCTAAAGAGAGCCAGAGGCCCAGAGCAACGTAGCGATAACAGATAACGGATTCATATAACATCCGGATATCCGAATACTTTAAAATTTGAATCCGAATTTAGTTAATTTTTTGAATCCGATACTTTTTTATAGTCACAAACACAGACAACCCGGCCCATTATATAACGATGGCCTCAAGAGCAGTATCCTCTCCATTCCTTTCTTTGATATTCTTCTCGTTCCTGTTGATACGTGATTAGTATCTTAAATACAAATCACAACCAATCAAATTTCAGCACTCAATGCAAGTAAAAGCAGCAACGCATGCCCGGTTTAGCAACCAACACAACACCTGGACGATGACGTGTCGCAGTTCCGCTTAATTAAATCGACTATTTAACGGAAGGATTTCACAAGACTTAGCGGGACGATTACACCTCCTAATCCTAAACCGTCTTCTCACTCTGTTTTACCTCTTCCTTTCTTTCCAGGTCCGGTTTCCCAGAGTTCGACGATCGCCGAACTCATTTACTTTATTATCGCACATTTCATTTCCGTTGAAATTTTATTTTCCGATCGATATTTCCTTTGACTCAGTGTATTCAAACTTCCGCTTTATTATTTCAATATTTCCAGTTTCTTTCCCGTTCATTTCCCGTCTCCTATTTCATACCCCATCACATATCTTACCCTATGACATCAGATTCAGGTTCGGATTAGGTATCAGATATTACCCTACATGTCAATTATACATTCATACCAAGCATGCAACACCTGGTCAACCATCATCATACGTCTCACCGTCTAGATGCTGAAGTTTCCAATTAGAGAAGACTAAAGATGTTCAGTATCTTTGTTGTTGTATAATGAGGTGGTAGTACCAATCTTCATATTGATGTATAACTCTTGCCAGCAGATATGGTTTGTAGAGATTGACCACGTGAAATTAAATCAAATAAGGTGTATGAAATTGAACATCGAACAAAGTAAGTGTACGATCCATACTGTTCAATAGGTCCTTAAAAGGAGAATGGGGTTTGTGATTCAAACCAGTGACTAATAATGTGATTATGATTAAAAGGACATTTGACAAAAAATGTAATGGAAAAGACAAAAAATTTAAAACAAAAAAGTATATTACAGCAAACTAGATTTTAAATCAATTACAAGTCTACATTACCAAATGTTAAATCTTTAATTGGACGAAAATATGCAGTTTAAAGATAAGATAATTATAGGATTCTTCAGGCCATAAATATAAAGTAAGAAAATGACACAATTATGTACACAATATT
This sequence comes from Zostera marina, assembly GCA_001185155.1. Taxonomy (NCBI): domain Eukaryota; kingdom Viridiplantae; phylum Streptophyta; class Magnoliopsida; order Alismatales; family Zosteraceae; genus Zostera; species Zostera marina. Next base: position 261,370 of record LFYR01000834.1, read on the forward strand.
TGAGGATGATTCTTTTGTATAATTAACGCTCCCCAAAAATATACCCAAATGCTACAATGTAGAAATGAATATTAACACTCAAGTAGAATATCTTCCATTTATAGCTGTGTGCCATTTGTCCATTCATCATTCCATCCAATTACTACACTGTAAAGAACATTAAACAAGGCTTAAAATGAGAATAAGATTTGGGTTTTTTGATTCGGTAGCAAAATTCAAGAATGGTTAGCAGCACACCTCTCTGATCAATTTCTCCCCAAGCTGCAGGAAGCAAGACCTACAGTTTTACAGATCGGGCAGATATTCTTTTGCAACAGCCACTTCTTGATGCACATTGAGTGAAAATTATGACCACAATCAAGAGTGGAAACATCCTCGTTTTCGAAATATTCTTCCTGAAATAACCATCATAAAATATGAAAATGACACTTATGGTTAACTTTGAAATAAATAAGCAGAGTTAGACCTGACAAATACAACATGGTTCAATATATTGAGATGTATCCACAGTACTGGATGTGTACTTATGATGCTTCAAATGCTTGAGAATAGTTTCTTCAGTTAATCCAATGCTAACATTTCCTATTCTTTCTTCCAATGCCAGCAACTCCTGCAAATGAAATGTAGCAACAGTCTTAGATGAAATAAGACTTTAATATTGAATTAGAGTAGAAGAAAATAATTTACCTCATAGGACATATTATCCACATCAAGTCGCATATCTCTGTGTCTATCATGAAATTCAACTCCACCCCTAAAAAGCATAGACTGGAATATATTCTAATATATTTAGAGATTTTTAGGAATATATATATTTTTTAAATGAATATCAATTTTAAAATGTTTAATTACGAAGATCAATGTTGTTTAATCATTGTGCCATTTGTTTAATCACCGGACATTATAAAAATAAAATAAAATTAGAATCTTAGCAAGTGTGTTTCCTTAAAATCTTAGATTTCAGGAAATACGAAAATAAAGTAATCTCAAACAAAACACCCTTAATTAATAGCATATAGCGATGAAATATTAAGTGAAGTGAATTGAATATTCAAAATCAAGAAAGGTTTAAATGTTAGAAAAAAAGATAAATCAATTTTGAAAATAATTTTATCGATGAAAGTATGAAACCGACCTCAAGTCTTGTGTTATCCCCTCTGCGAACATCATCCAATGCACTGCGAATCTGGCACAAAACTAAGTTGATTATGTTACAAATTTCCATGGTTTGTATTTAACAAAATATGTGGAAAACAAAAACACAAAAAATTATCATAAGTTATAACCATTATAAAATACTTAGATAAAGAGATGCTCGGCATTCAAAATAACCCCAAAAAAGCAATCTAAATACATTAAAGCTAAATGGCACGAGAATGAAAATTGCATTCTTAAAACATAATCACTAAAATGAATAGCAGATAAAAATATCAGATAAGTCATACACTTAATTAAAATCACAAAGTTGTGAAAGTGTTGATCCAATACGAACCTCAGATATCATCCTGCTCCTTCCATCCCGTAGAGACGCTGTCATCCTGAAAGGTAAAGGGACTTCAAGCATATCATTATGTCTATCCATAAGTAGTGCAGACCTTAAAAGGTGCCGATGCTGGCTACGTGATATATTTCCCAGGTTGGAGAGAAGTTCCTGTGCAGAAGCAGTTGAATGATTTGGGTCTTGGACATGAACATTATTTCTCTGGATTGCAGGATCAGAAGCAGAAAATGGGATAGACAACCGAGAAAGGTCCGATGACCTTAAAGGATATCTTCCAGCTGAATTTGGAGAGGGTGACCAAGCAGGGGGTGAAGATGTCAGAGGGCCTGAAGCAGAGCCAACCCTCAGAGATGAATGGACATTACCTGTCAAGGTCATGCTTCCCGAAGACAAATTCCAATTTGCTGGATCTTGAGCCAAATGCCTCATGTCATTTAAAGGTGTAGAAATATTTGATGCAACACGTCTTGGATGGAAAGAATCGCCTGGAACTGGATCTGAAGGGGAACCCAATGATGGCGATAAAACTGAATAACTTGAAGACCAGTTTGACAAAAATGGATGGGTATTTTGAGGCAAAGGAATAGGGATGTTAGATTGAACAGGTGGTGCGGGTTCATATTCTTGTAAATGGTTATTTGAGGGTTCTGAAGAAGGTTGAATTGGTGACCAAATATTTGGATGATTATGTGGCCAAAAATTAGGAAGGAACAAATCATGATTAGGTGAAGGGTTTATCCTTCTTCGGACATTCCTCCGAGAATTTACAGATGCAGCTACTGGTGAATTGGGCACGCTTGTTTCTGCCCTTACAGGAGCATCAAAGGTTGGGAATTTACCTTTTGGACAAGGTTTATTGGATGGATTTGAGAGAGTTTGGCGGCCACTGAAATTATTATTGACTGGAGAAACAGCTTGTTTGCTGCTCTCACCTTTAAGTAAGTGTTTCGCAGTCTTTGCTCTTTTAGAATATTGACCTAAAGCTTCTTCAGTAATTTTTCTCTTCCCATAGACATCTCGACTTTCACGAGAATCACGTCGTCTGCCATTTGAATCTTCTGGAATGTAACTCTTTCCTGGAAAAGTACCACAAGAACTGGAGGAGCCAATAGAATAGTGATTTTTCTGTGTATGATGGGAATTTCTCTCTGGCATTTGTTCAATGTTTCCAACATGTTCCATCTTGAATGCTAAATTTTTATCTGGATTGTACTCTTGTCGATTGGGAATTTGATTGTTATCATTACTTAAATCTATATTTTTCATCGAAAGTAAGTTGGTAGCTTGAAATTTATCATCTTGTAGTTGTAGCCAAGAAGGTGAACCACCAGTGTTTGAAACCATAGATTGATGGACCATACTGGCTGCATTTGAATTAGATTCGGTATTACCAAAATTCCAACCATCAAAACTTTCATTTTCTGGATTAGTTTCGTTACTGTATGACATAACAGCTCCATCCGAAGATAAAAGACGGCCTGTGATTTCTGGATGTTCTACTTGGTTCAGCATAGTGTTCCAATAAATCTGAGGATCAATTCCAGAGTTGTTTGAACCAGATTCCTGCTCAAACTCCAAAACACCTCTTCGGCCTTGCATTAGAAATAATTAAATAAAACAAGTTGTAGACTCGTGACACACTGGTATCTAGATTTTCACAATAGACAGAATGGCATAATTTGTAGCCTGTAAAGAAGAGGCAACCAGTCAAACCATTTACATAAAAAAGAAGTATTAAAATATCAAATCAAACGAAAAAACACATTAGGCATTTATCACATGAAAACATGAATTTATTCAAAAGGGAATATTAACATGATCCATGTGCAAGTACACCAAGACATACAAAAATGGCTAAATACGGCTGTATTCTGCAACTTTAGATGTGTTGATAAGTAATGATAATTCAGTTATTCATTTAGTAAAGTGCAGAAGATGTCACGAAAATACTTGTGAATGATCATCACAGTCCACTAATATATCAAGATTACGGAAAACCAATTAAACCTTAGATACACTGCATAAAGAAAATCAAGACTTTGCAGTGCTCCGTCGATGAGGTTTGAGGAAAATTCAGTAGATCAATCTCATAAGGATTTAAAATTGCATGGCGATTTTGAAGCATGTACAGTGGATCAGTGAATAGATGATGATCTATGAACAATGAAAAAATATAGAAAATTGCAGAAAGAAAGAGTGATCACAATTATCCATAGTCAAAACCCAACATATAATCTAAGAAATACAAGAAGAACAGTAACTTGCGATTCAGTATTTTGGTAAAATGAAAAGAAAAAAAATTGACTCCCTATTATCACAAGAAAACGTCAAAATTTACAGAGACGATTTTAGTTTCTTTGCAGAAAAGAAGAAAACAGGAGAGAGAGAGAGAGAGAAAAAACGTTTCCCCCTTCTTCACAGAACTAACCAAATCAAGAAAAATAAAATCAGACACACACAAGTATGTGAATAACCAGAAGAGACTGCGCACCTGCAAGAAGGGAAGCGGAAGGGAAGGAAAAAAATCGAAAGCTAAAGATCAGACCATTTTATTATCCTATTCTTCTCCTTTGTTATGCCGAAACCCCCTTTTCTCCCCTACCCAATCCACGAAACAGAAACGGAGACGGTAACAAAATAGAAACAGAAGGGCAAAAAAAAAACTTTGAGGGATATCGAAGATGGGTCAGAGGAGAAATGGAGGATAAAAGAAGGAAAAAAGATGAGACGAGATGAGGAGGAGGAGGAGGAGGAGGAGAAGATGAGGAGGATGAGAAGAAGAGATGGTCAGGTAAGAAATGGGACAGAGAAAATAAGGGGGAAGGGAAGAGGTGTGATTCTTGGGGTTTCCCCCTATTCCCCTCTTACTTTGTCTTTATGTTTTGTTCTCATTAAACATTTACACACAAACCAAAATTCCAAATTACATTAACTCGTTATTATTTCTCCATTTTCCAACCCACCACTCTTCCTGACTTCCTTCCTTCCTCCTCCCTCTTTTCATTATTCCCTTTTCATTACTCCTGATTCCTGAGTCTAATATTATTTGTATTTTGTACATTGCAATTTCAAAATCTAAAAAAGTCTAAGTAATAATAAAATATATATAAAAAAAGATGTTTTTAAAATTATAACATTGTGAGTACATTGCAGATTGACAGCAGCACAAGTGGTGGAGGTATTTAAACGGGAGTTATGAATTGTGAGTTGGATGGTAGTGGTAACTGGTAAGTGGTAACAGAGTAACAGGTAAAGCTTATTCTTTCTTTTTTTTTACACCCTAAAAACGATGGCCCAAATCTCAAGGCATAATTTTTTATTTTTATTTAACATCTAATATAAATCCAACCAAAACGAAATCCGAATTTGAACGGAGTCTGTTCTTATGGAATAAACCTGGGTTAATGTTAAAATCTATTATTGGTTTCTTGTTGATGGAATAAACCTGTATTTAATCATCCACCCCACAAGTCACATCCAACCTATTCTTCCTCCCCAAGTTGTTGTTCTTGGTGTTTGGTTGCCCTTTTCTTTGCTTCCACATCTTTTGTTTGGAATTTTGATTGATTGATTTCATTCATTATTTATTCAAATGGTTCAGAGAAGCAAGTGTTAAGCTGGCAAACTGGTGTCTCCAACTCTCCCTCTCTCTAAGTCTCTAAAAGATTAGAGAGGATAATATAGATTATGATTTATAAGTGTTGGGCTGTTGGCCAAAACAACAGTCTGATTTATTTTGTCTTCATTGCATGGTTGCTGAAGCAAAATAGTTAACAGGAGAGTTATAGAACCACCCAGAATCCAAATGGACTTGGATGGGTGTACAGAGGGAGGTCAAGACTCAGTAGTCGTGTCATACAGAGGCATACAGCTGCCGTCCAATGAAAATATGTGGCGTGGTGATGTCAATCAAATAACCTAACAAATTTTCACTGTCTCCGTTAAATACTCAATAGTCAATAAGAGTCGTAAGTTGTAAGAACATGTATTTTATGTCAGAAAATTTAAAGTTACAGGAAAAGTTACGACCAATTATCTGATCGCAAAATATACGACTGGAGGCCTTTAATCAAGTGGAAGGAAGCTGGGTCATGTATGAAATGAATAAAAACACAAACACAGAGATAGATGCTAGAAAAGAGAAAGGGGCGGGGTATTAGGGTAGTCAAAACAAGAGAGTTATATGCTAATATATAACAGGAATTACGTTTTAAGTTAATATAGAAAACGAGGAAAGTTATTTCATACTTATATTCTTAATTCTTTTTAAAACAGATGCAATAATAGAGGCAAGCCATCTACATAATAGTTATAGGTATGCATTGATAAAACCACTTTGAAGAGAATATGTGATTCTGTCTGTGTACAGAAACCACTCTACTCTGTTCATCTTCTTACAATAAATTACAGAAACCACTTCAGATTTCTGAGTTGGGTTTAAATAAATCTCTATTTGCTGGACTTGACAAATAAATTTCGATTTCTTATCAGTTATCACCCACCCTCCCATAGTCCCATCCCTAAATTCTATTGCATTACAATAATAATTACATGATCGATAACTCAAACACAATCTAAATCTAAACTTAAAATCACAAATCTCATTCTACTACTGAAACAAGTCTGGAAAGAAACAACCAAATAGCATCATAAAAAATAGATATCATCAGAATTTATGCATACCTAATCTTGTGTTACTTCAAAGACCGACCCTTGTCGTTTAATTCCATCACCTACAGAGCAACAAAGCCACACAAAACATCACTCAAATTGGAACTTGGAATGAAAGAAAGAGAGAGGAGCAAAAGCCCGAACTACAAAGGAATCGATGAGAATGAAGTATATAGCTATTTACTTATTTAGTTTTAGTATTTGTAGTCTGTAAAGCACTAAGAGCAGTATTACTGTATTAGTAACAAGTTACTCGGATTTAGATAAGATCCGAATATAGATCCGGAAGAAAAGAGTAATAATTAATTAATATTTACTCGTCGACAATTTGTGGGACTCCCAAAAGAAGACATTTCGACAAACACATTGAATGCCTCCCACCGACGGACCGATCGAAGAAGAAGAAGAGGAAAAAGAAGACAAGAAATCACGGCTACCCAAATATTTTCTAGATACGAAAGAGCCCAAAAGCCGGTAGTTTCTGCATATAGGTCAATGGAGGAGAGATGATATCTTCGTCGTCCGTTTCTTCATCCATTTGAGACGGCGAAGTGTCTGGTGTCACAAACGGTGGACTTGTGCCAAGATGAACACCATCACCGTAGATAGGATTTGAGATGCGCATGAAATTTACCGACCGATGAGCGACGGATTCCACATCACATTCTTCTTTGACAACGGACGTTGCAGGTGAGAGGAGTCCGAAGAAATGCAGACCGTTCTTGACACGAACCTCCCCGTTGTTTTCCTCATGGAATAGGTGACCGCAAGGTGGCAGTTGAAGAACACCGTGTGAATAATAGGCAGAAGTACCAGTGACGCTCTGCCCACCCATTTGCACTACTACCTCATCTTGTAAACGCCGCTTCTGGTGGTTGGCAGACGGAGAAGCGACGGTGGTCGGAAGCGACTGGGGTGATTGTTGGCTTACACAGTGGAGAGAGAAGAATAGTTCGAAGAAGACAACAAGGAAAACAAAGAGCAGTACAAGGCCAAGTATGAGCACTAGTATCACTCCCATCAGTATACGCGCATAGGACAAAGACATGTTTTGTCTGCGAGCTCTGGTTTCTAGTTTTATAGACGTTGTGATTTTGGCGGGAAACTATTTTACACAGCTTTTCAGAAAAGCGTAGTAGTTGGAATCTCAACTATAAATACAGTTGTCCAGTAGTCCGTGAAATATGGAATAAAAATTATTTAATCTCTATAATTGTTTACAATTAAGGATTTACCGATTAAGGGGTGTAACAGACTAATAGTAATCAGACCCGATAACTTGATAAGCCAAGACAAAAATTCATAAAGTGATAAAGACAATAATTAATATTTAATAATTATATTTTTTTAAGAAGCAATCTTTTTTTTTTTGAAAGCATTTCTGAAGCAATCTTAATTATTATTTAATTACATACTAACGAGTTTTTTAAAAAAAGGTTATACTTATAAATATTAGCATACTGAGATAATTAGAAGAAACAATTTAAGGTAAGATGAGAACAAGTCTTCTTTTGTTCGTACCACTGTTCTTCTTTTCTGTGATCACCATCCCCGCATTAACTCATAATCCATGGAACATCTCCACCTCTTCCGCTTTTGGCTACCTTCCCGATTCCAGCACCGGTTTCAACGATAAAATTGACACTGCGTTTATATCTGCAGTTTTGGCATACCAAAAATTCTTCCATCTCAACTCCACTGGTATTCTTGATCATACCACGGTTGGACAGATGGTGATACCCCGTTGCGGCGTCCCTGATTTTTTTCCACACCACAGAAACACCACCACCCTGCACGGTCGCGATCTGTACTCCTTTTTCGACGGTAAACCGACGTGGCCAAAACACAAGCGTAACCTAAAATATTATTTCACTTCCTACAGCACTAAAATTCGTCCCCAAACCTTGAGAAAGATTTTCGCCCGTTCTTTCTCTCGATGGGAAAGGGTGACGTTGCTCAGTTTCCAAAAGGTACGAACGCATGCATCCTTATGTTTTATTGATCACATGTGTAAATAAATATTCGGATCCATTTGAATTTAGGTACATCATCCATCCAAAGCAGACATATTCCTTCGGTTCTACAGTGGAAACCATGGAGATAACAGCCCATTCGACGGCAGATTCGGCGTACTTGCACATGCCTTTGCTCCGACAATTGGTGAATTGCACTTCGATGCCGATGAAATATGGGCAGTAAGCATGTCTATGCTACGCAATACTCCAAATTCGATTGATTTGGAATCAGTGACTACACACGAACTGGGACACATACTTGGTCTGGGTCACTCCACTTTTCGCTCTGCGATCATGTATCCCTCTATCTCCTCTCAAAGGAGGAAAATCAATTTGCGTCAAGATGATATTCACGGAATACAAGAACTATACGGCGTCAAAAAATAAAATTCGTCATCATCGGTTTATTCGTAAACAACTTTAAACTCACCTCACATACTGTTTGTTGCCTTCATATGTTTTATACAATATACATTGTTGCCATGTGTTCTTGTCAAATATTGACATATTCTGTAATTTGCATTCGACTTCCATACATTATCACAACTTTCAACTTATTTTCAACTTTTATTTCATACATCAAATTCTAAACAAGTTACCATAACAAACATATCTCAATTCTGACACTTTTCATAAAAAAACTAATAGCAACTTTCAGCTTTTTTCAACTTTTATTTCATACATCAAAATCAAATTCTAAACAAGTTATCATAACAAACATTTCTGAATTCTGATACTTGTCATAAAAAACTGATAGCAAACCCAAATGAAAATATTTCAGTATTTCAAAATGAAGATACTAAACACGATTTCAAATCCAATTTAAGAATAAATCACATGAATCTCTTAACCACAACCAACAGAAATCTCAATTTCCATTGAATAATAATCATTAGAAGACATCGGGATGGAAACGTCCGGGGATGGAACCACCTTGCTGAGCTTGTTGGAGATGTAATGTCAATCCGTAATTAGTAATCTGCAAGGGACAGACAGAGCATGGACATTATAAATAAAGTATAAATGTTATGCAAAGGACGGGCGAAAATCCAAAATGCTACGTGCTTTCACTTACCTCAAGCGTCCTTATTCTTTCCTGGTATTGCAAGATCGTCTGTTTCAAATGTGGTATTTCTTGATTCTTCTCATCATATTCTTTTTGCCGTTCATGCTGGATGGCAACCGCACGTTTAAGGATATTGTTATTCTGAATAAGTCCTTCAACTTGCCCCTTCAGCATTAAATTTTCCTAACACCAATCAAAGCTGTATGTTTAGGCCTTTTGGAATAAAATACTAAAAATCAAATGTTGACAGTGATCATGGACATAGAAGATTGTGGACTGACATAATAAATGCACATATTGACTTAGAGAGATGGCTAAAAATGACAACTAAAAAGACAAAAATGGGGGAAAGCAATAGAAATTATACAATTCTATATTGTAGATAGTATAACTCTTGAAATTGGAACACAAAAACTAGTGGCAATTTTACAATTTTCGGGAGAATTTGAAAAACTTGGATCATTAATTTCAAATAAAATTGATACCTCTTGAAACCTTTGAATTGCATCAGCATTGGCACGTTCACTGATGTTCTTTTCGAGCAACTCCAGAACTTTTGATGCTCTGGTCTTGGCATCGTCCATATTGGAAGCATGTGTCATCTCATTCACGAGTACATTTACCCATTCAGAACCTTCAGTCGGGAGTTTTTCCATGGAAGTAAAACTATCCACACCTGCATTATCACCATGGAAAATGACAACAAATTCCACAAGAAGCAAACTACCTTCCTTTGTCATGTTATTTTATAATCTAAAAATTTAAACAATTTGTTCACAAGTCAAATTTCAAATTATGTAATGCAGATGTTTATTATCAGAAAAATACATACTTTCTTGTACAGGTTGAATGTTTGAGTTCATACTTTCATCAGGTTTTCCTAAAAGAGAAGCCAAATTTGCATCTCTAGACTCTATATAAAGTTCTTTCAAACTCTTGATAGCCATATCCAGATCATTGTTACTCTCATTAAGTGCCTTTTCAAGAATCTAAAATAACAATGCAAAAGAGAGTGAGTGAGTGAAAGAATATAATGAGTACACAAATTTAAGATTATTTGCAGATAAAACAAATCAAATAAACAATGTTTTGTAAAAAATGATCAATTAAAGAATTCTCCAAACTAAATCTTTTTTTTTTATTTCACTGAACATCCAATGAAGATCATTAATAAAACATTCATAAAATAGCTTCACTGCATAAGAACAAGATGGCAATATGCAACGGCAAAAGTAGACCAATAAATTCAACTAAATGTTTCAATTAACTCTAATATTAATATAATATAAACAAGTACAGAAACTTTTCCCAAAGATAAACACAATCACGCTAAAAATACAGAATTATAAACTACACCTAAATGCATGTGAATGATTCTTAATTTCTTACAACAAAAGAAACACACATATTTAAACGAGGTCCCACGCCAAGATTGAAAATATTCACAACAAAACGAAACCAAGAAATTAACCCCTCTAACTTTTTGAATCCAAAATCTAACTGTATAATACTTCTATGAATACTGTGTGATCTACAAATTATATGATAAATGAATTACATTTGGTTAATCTCACACTAAGAATTCTCGTTGTAATAGTATAATCCAAGCCAAACACAATTAAAAAAAAAACTTATGATACCTCATGATCCATATCTGGAAACTCCTTCCGTAACAACCCAAGAAACGTAGCAGTATCGGGGATTCTGGGAGGAGATGTGAATCGAGAAGGTGAGCAACGAATCCTCTTCGTCGAAGAAGGAGGTAACGACAGAGAAGATTGGGAATTATGATGGTACTGAAGTTCTTCAAAGTAAGACGAAGATCTCTTCCCGCACACTACTGCAGACATCGTGTGGATCGATCCGTATTAGAAATCTAACCACTTCGTAGACTTCAAGAACTCCACCCAGTGTCTTGTTGGCCTCCTCCACTTCCACCTCCCTCCTCTTAACGAGAAACGAAACCCTAATTTGAACGGAATTTTACAGTCGAACAGGTAATGTGGAATGGTATTTATAGGCCTTTTTGGCATTCTATTCTTGGGACGAATAATTCCCCGCTTACTGATTAATGATTATCAATCCGACCCAACTCGGTTTGGATATAAAATGGCTGGTGGGTAATAAATCAATGATTGACTATGCCCGATTTAAATAGATAATTTTGACCTCTATATGACTATTGACTATACTATGCCCGATTTAAATAGAGTACCGCAAGAGCTAAGTCTGTAAATGGTATATCGGAATCCTGACTGGAATTGCAAGCCCCCTCCCTATTATGGCAACCCCTAAATGGTTGATCGGGAAGTGGTTGATCAGGAATATTTTCCATCTGTTCATGATCTTGGACTTTGATCGAGAAGATCGTAAAACTCTTGTTATGATTAATTTTGAGGTAGGAGAATTCAGAGAATTCTTCAAGAGTTGATTTCAGAAACTTTAGTGATTTTCTGTTTGTCGAGCAAAAAAATACAATATCGTCCGCAATCCAATGTGAGACTCGACTTTGGAACCACGCATGACATATAGTTCCATCTCTCCTTTCTCCACATCCAAATTTACCATCTTTCTCAAATACTCAAGAGCAATTATAAATAAAAAGAGGTGAAAGAGCATCACCTTGACGCACTCCCCGTCAGGCTTTAACTATCCATGTTGGAGAGCCCTCAATTATGGCAGAAAAGGAGGTCGTCGATATGCAATTTATATTTATATCCCTAAAGATGCTATCAAAACCCATCATCTCCATAATTGTGTTGATGACATCCTAGCTTAAGATGTCAAATGCCTTGGAGAAGTCCACCGACACAAAAGCTCATCGAGAAGTGCTTTTACTTGTAAAGCCCGAGGTGAATTTCTGACATTGACTGATGTTATCAATAATGCGCCTCCCTTACACGAAATGGGGCAGCAATCGCTTAACAATGTTGTTGGACCTTTCTATGGGATCAAGGTCGGTCAGAAAAGTGTATCAGGTCGATCCAATGAAACAAGTTCACCTGATCGAGGAGAGTGTCCCAGATCCGTGAATAAATCCACGGGTGTCCGAAGCAAATCGCGACGGAGGTAAAATCCTGATATTGAGTTTTAGCCTTCCTAACAATAGTTGTTAAGCTGAGTTAGGTTGGGACTCAATTCGGTGAGCAGTGGCGAGAAGAAGACTTGAATCCGATGATAACCGGTTGAGAACCGCGATGATCGACGGGAGGGTGGAGATGGAACGTACTCGACAGTTATCGTCAGATGTTTGGGGTGGAATTAGATAGAAAACGATTTTAATTTCATAGATTTGTTATCCTAAAAGTTCAATGAAACAATATTTATCTATTACAGATGATTTGTAAATAATAAAAACGGCAAGGACTACTTAATAAATTTCCCAGAATTATCGAGATTTATCGACTCAATCTGTTATAAAATCCCTAATCCAGTCCGGCTTGCGAATTTGTCTTTTAGATCGGGTTCTCGCCAATGAACCGGGTTCGTGGTCGTTTAACAACTCCAGATCGTTGCCTTCCCCAATATCGCGATTTAGGTCATTGGTCTGGTGAATTTGGTCGCCGACTTCTTGTATTGCTTCATAGTTGATCGGCGTCGGTTCCTCAACTGCCATGAGCGCGTCATCACTTACCCCACGAGAATCGACATTGCCCTCAATATTGATAGAAGGAAAGAGACTTGCGATTTCATCTTCAAACTCCCAAGAAGTATCTTCTGGAATAGCTCCATTCCATAAGATAAGTACTTGTCTCCTTGGTTTTCCACCTTGTAATATACTTCTTTTATCTAGGACTGCAATAGGGTAGATAATAGACTTATTATTCACGGTCACGATTGGTTGATCATCTATAGGTTTTTTAGAGATCGGACCACATAATCTTCTTAGTTTGGAGACATGGAATGTTGGACGTATCTTACTTCCAATTCTGGTAGTTCTGATCTGTAAACCACTTGATTTATCTTCTTGCATATCTTGTAAGGTCCAAATTTTTTTTTGTAAAATTTATTACGCATTCTATGTGCCATTGAGATCTGTCTATATGGTTTTAGTTGTACAAAAATTCAATTTCCCACTTCAAATTAAAAAGATTTCTGCCCTCCTTTTATCAGCTTGATTCTTCATCCTTAATTGAGCCTTCACAAGATTCCTTTTAATCATCTCTAAAGTTTCTTCTCTAAACTGAAGTTCCATATGTACTGCAAGAACTTGTGATTCCCCTGAATGATAATGTGGAATCTCATTAGCCTCTCTTCCATATAATACCTTGTAAGGACTTGCTCCTAATGTTGAGTGAAAACTTGAATTGTACCATAGTTTTGCCCAAGGCAGCAACTTAAGCCACATATTTGGTTGTTCATGACAGTATGCTCTCAAATACATCTCTACTGTTCTATTAACTACCTCAGTCTGGCCATCGATCAGATTGTGGGTAGTAGGTTGAAGAAAAATTTAATTTAGTTCCACTTAGTGTATGGATATCCTTCCAGAATTTAGATAAAAATATTATGTATCTGTCAGATACAAATTACAATAGATTTTGGGATGCCATGTAGTTTTAAATTTTTAATCATTTCTCTAGTGAATGATTCAACCACTTTAGAAGCATTAAAATTAGGAGGAAGTGGGCATAAATGAGCATATTTGAGCAACTTGTCCACAACAACCATTAAAACAGTACCACCTCTTACTCTAGGGAGATCTGTGATAAAATCTATAATGATGTCCTCCCAAACTTGAGATGGAATGAGTAATGGTGCTAGAAAACCAGCCATTTTAGAGTTAGATGGTTTGATATGTAGGCATATGCACACACTCTTTGACATATTTCTTTATGATAGCTCTCATATTAGGCCAAAAGAATGTTTTAGCATTTTTTTTCCATGTCCTGTGAATTCCAGAATGACCTTTAAATCGAGAGTCATGAAATTTATATAAGATCTTCTTTATAAGAGTAGAGTCCTCATTCACATAATATCTGTTGTTATATAATAGAGTCTCATTTCTGACAGAATAACCCATTGTAATACATCTCCTTCAGGATATTGAATGATTAGTGCTATGGAAGTAGGGTTAATTAATGTTGTTTTCTGTTTTAAGTTCTTCCAATAACGAATAAATGGACTGGGATATTGACAGTAGTGACCCAGGAGTACCTGTTGAATTAGAAGAAAAAATAACTTCTCCTTCTTCCATCTCCTCAAAACTTTTAGATAGAGCATCTGCCATTACATTTTCCTTTTCAGGTTTATAAATAATAGAAAAATCGAATTCCAATCATTTGCATAAAAATACCTGCTGCTCAGGAGTTTGAATGACTTGTGTGAGTAGGTTTTTCAAACTCTTATAATCAGTTTTAATTATAAAATGAGATCCCAACAAATAATGCATCCATTTACTGACAGTCTGAGTGATTACAAACATTTCTTTCACATATATATATAGAAGCACTTATGATCCTTCCTGACAGTTTACTACTAAAGAAACTAATAGGATGAGAATTCTGATTGAGAACTGCATGCCCCAATTCCATTTTTACAAGCATTAGTTTCTACAGTGAATTCTAGTTGAAAATCAGGAAAAAATAACACTGGGGTAGATACCATTGTTGTTTTTAACTTTTCAAAACTGAGGGTAGCTTCCTCTCCCCACTTGAAGTTATCTTTTCTTAATAGGTTTGTCATTGGAGATGCTATAACTGCATATCCTTTGATGAATCTTCTGTAGTATCTAGTAAGACCCAAAAACCCTCTTAGCATTTTCAGAGTTTTTGATTGGGGTCATTCTACCATAGCTTTTATCTTCTCTGGGTCAGGATGAACTCCATCACCATCAATAATATGTCCCAGAAAGGGCATTGAATCTCTGCCAAATGAACATTTTGAAAGTTTGGCAAGTAACTTGTTTTCTCTGAATAGCTCAAAAACAATTGTCAAGTGATTAATATGATCTTTAACAGAAGAACTATATATGAGTATGTCATTAAAAATAAATAATAACAATTTTTCTCATGTATTTAGAAAATACCGAATTCATCACAGATTGGAAGGTTGTTGGAGCATTAGTAAGGCCAAAGAGCATCACAAGGAACTCAAAGTAACCTTGGTGAGTCCTAAAAACTATCCTCTCAGTGTGATTAGGATTAACCCTGATTTGATGAAATCCAGATCTCAAATCTAACTTAGAATAAATTGTAGATCCTTTCAACTTTCCCAAAAGCTCATCAATAGTTGGGATTGGGTATTTATCTTTGATGGTCAGTGCATTCAAAGCTCTGTAGTCCACACATAGTCTATATCCACCATATCTTTTTTTTACTAACAAAACAGGAGAAGAAAATGGGCTTGAGCTAGATTTAATAATTCATTGTTTTAACATTTCAACAACCAATCTTTCAATTTCAGATTTTAAAAATTGAGGATATCTGTATGGTCTCACATTAACTGGTTCAGCCCCAGTATTAGACATAGTTAATTAAACATATATAACTCTCAATCTAAATCTGTATTACAAATTATCTATTAATAACATGTTATTAAGTATTATGTTGTTAATGGATTAATGGATAAATGTTTTTATAACAGGCTAATGAATTAATTAATTGTCCATCCCAGAAATCAAACGGCCCAAGAAGAGAACTAAAAGCACAACTAAAAGAATTCCAATGACCTAGTTGTATAAGTAGAGATTTATGGGATGTAATAAAAATAGTTAAAACAATATAAATAATTGATGTAATTTTTACAATCAAATTAATTCAAACCAATACAGTTTTTTTAATCGTTTTCAAAAGTTCGTTTTTTTGTTCTTCCCCAAATCCCACTTCCGCCGGCGACACACTTGATCATTCTCGGCCTTTTGTCGTGAATCTCGCTTTATATGGTATCATCCGTTGTTTCTGGGAATTAGTTGCGATCCTTCTTCCTTCAAGCACACTCTGCATCACTGGATTCATGGATAATGAAAGAGAGGCAAGCATAAACATGGAAATTTCAAATGTGGAAATCACCACTCCAGTTCCAACACAAAAAAAAGGTTTTTGATCTGGAGATCGCATTTACAACCAGGTCCTCTATTTATTTTCTTCATTTTAGTGATAATCCTAGCAATAAAATTGTTAGTGACATACTTAAGGTCAAATGAACCATCCTACCTGGTCCAAAGACATGATGCTTTGGTTAGTCACCAGGAGGAAACAAAAGTTCATAAATAGGAAGGTTTCCAGACCCAAAGATGAAAACTCAGATGAGTTTGAGGCTTGGAAAACGGTAAATGGAGTAGTTTTTTCTTGGATAATCAACGCTTGTGAAAAGAATATAGTCGGGTCAATCAGATTTGCTGAAATTGCATATGAGGCATGAGAGATTTTAAAGATTAGATATAGCCAAGGCCAGACACCTTTAAGATTTCAAATTGGTCAATTTATTCCAAGGTGAAATGTCAGTAAGTGACTATTATATCAAACTGAAAGCAATATGGGATAATCTACAAGAAAGTAAAAAAAAAAGATGTACATGTAGGGTATGTACATGTGGAGCAATCCAAATTTGGGAAGAAGAAATATAGCAAGACAAAGTAGTCAAGTTTCTTCTAGGGTTAAATAAAGACTTTCTAAACATAAAAAGTTAAATATTAGCTGGGAAAGAAATTCCCAACAAGGATTATGCCTTCACTACTGTTATTACAGATGAGAAACAAAGAGGGGTCACAATAAAGAAATATGTATTTAAGAGTCCTAAAATGGACAATGCCATGGCATTAAGAAGGGTTCCTAACATTAGGAAAATCCATGTTGGGGATTGCCCTAGCCACTTGTTGCTAGTTCATTTGGAGTGAGAGGAATAAGAGACTCGCTGGAGAAACTCAAGTGCCAGTGAAGATAATATAGATAATTTGCTAACAGTGGACCTAGACTTCTTGATTTGAAGACGCAGTGGGGATACCACCTTTGGCTTAGCAATATCGCATTTGCTTCAGCTATCAGTCTAATTCCTTGCTTTGTTTATCGTGATGGTTCTGGTTTTATTTACTTTCTCTGTCGATTAATTTTTATTTCTTGCTTTTAATGTTTAAATAATTAATTAGATGTAAATTAGAAATGACCATGTGTCGGATTTTGTTGAGTTTGCCATAACCTAAACCTGAATTTTGAAATCGATTTCGGATTCGAGTCAAAACCCGAGAACATCTAAAATTATAAAACCCGAACCCGATTCGGATGTCGGGTTTGGTCGAGTTCGAGTTTAATATTATTTTTTTTACATAAAAAATCCCGTTATTTAAATAATTTGAAAATTTTGATTAAATAATTTTCAATCGAAGACTCAAATGTGAAAATAAATCCGGCAACGACGATGGAGAGAAAATGAAAGACGAAAATGGAAAAAAAAGAGAAATAAAAATAAAATCGAGGTTTAGATTTTAGGAGAAGAGAGAAAATTTATTAAATATACATATTAAATTTTTATAAGATATTTTATATAAAATTTTGTTTTATTTATATTAATTATTTATATTTTAAGATATTTTTAATAAATTTGTTCAGGTTTTAAGATGAGTTGGATCTTACTAGAAGACACGAAAAAAAGGGTAAAAAAATTTGATTTCAGTTCGATTTTATGACCGAAAATTTTCACTCAACCCACACCCGACCCTTACTGTAAACTCTTATTTTCAATTAATCAAATTGACCTTTAATAATAAAAAGTGGTAAGTGGTTTTGGAGTATAAAAGTATAACTTTTAAAACCTTTATTTATTAAAAAAGAAAGAAAAAGGTCTAAATGCCTCTGATTGATAAAATTAAAAATTCAAATGACATCATTAATATTTAATCATTACCATTACAGTAAATTAGTAATGACAACTTAAATAAAAATATCAACGATCAAGTGAGACATTCGATCAGAACATACACTGGTTTTTCCTTCAATTTAACTCGACCCTGGCGACAATATCAAGAAAGAAAAAAAATTAAATATGTGATCTGTTAAAAAAAAAAAGTAAATAAATAATAATAATAAAATAATACCTTGAATTTGGGCAGACCAATGAGACAGGCACATTCGACGACATCACCTCCAACACGTTCCAACAATTTGATAGCAGCACAGAGCGTCCCACCGGTAGCGACGACATCGTCAATAACCAGCACACGTTCGCCTACATCGACGGCTCCAACGTGCATCT
The DNA here is from genome assembly GCA_001185155.1 of Zostera marina. Taxonomy (NCBI): domain Eukaryota; kingdom Viridiplantae; phylum Streptophyta; class Magnoliopsida; order Alismatales; family Zosteraceae; genus Zostera; species Zostera marina. Next base: position 279,812 of record LFYR01000834.1, read on the forward strand.
GAAGGCAATCGTGGCCGTACTCGAGCTCGTACTCTTCAGAGATAACTTCTCCGGGGAGTTTCTTGGGTTTACGCAACGGTACAAATTTTGCGCCGATGGCCAGGGCGATCGGAGGACCGAATATGAACCCTCTTGCTTCGATTCCGGCGACGACGGAGATGTCTCTGTGTCTGTAACGATCGACGAGGATGTCAATAGCACCTTTAAAAGCCTTCGGATGAAGTAGAAGTGTGGTGATGTCGTTAAACATAATCCCTGAACCAACAGAAAACGCATCGATTTAGGCCTGGTAAATTAACAATCGATCGATCGATGATTCAATTCATTGATAAATATCAAATAGATATAGATAGCTCCTACAGTCGTACCAGGTTTTGGGAAGTGCGGTACCACACGAATGGCGGCGGAAATGGATTTAAGTCTTGGGTCGTCGTCTTCACCTACTACATCCACCGCTGCAATTTCTCGTCGGATCTCTGGATCTTTGTGATTTTCGACCTCTTCTAGTTCTATTCCGGTCGACGACACCTTTCCGACCATATCTTCGCCTCTTATTTTCTTCTGATTCTAGATCTATCAAACTACTACCAAGTGACGGTACCACTAGGCACTATTCTCAACTCTCTGTCTGCCATACATTGATTGCAATCGAGCTTGGCAATGCTGTTTAAATAGAAGATAAAATAAAAAATTGAAATCAATGAAACGAGAAGAGAATAGAATAGAAAGTTAGAAACATGTAAATTGTTAATTGTTAAATAATAAATAAAAGATAATGCAAAATCTTGGACAGGTAGCCAAAGATTTGGTCGTCGTTATTATTACTTACGTGTCGGACAGAGAAAGGTGACGGACCGAATCGTAATATCGACTGTTTTGTCTGTTTCTTGTCTGTGGGACCTTTTTCAACCGACATTTTTTTAAAAAAAAAATTTTACTTGGTAATATTGAAATTAAGAGCTCATTACACTTTTAATTACCATGATTTGCAGCAACTAACTAGCTTCCATCAACATTTGTTACCATGATAAATGCGTCTCATATTGCTTGCACCCTGTTCTCCTCCGGGTGACGTCATTTGTTTTCCTTGAAGGATATTCTAAGCTTGAAATGTAATCGTTAGTGTTGAATCTCCATTGCTTCTTTCTCATGCGTTCTCTTCCTCCAGATGTATCATGAAAAAGCGGACATCATGGACAAGTGCAGCTTTCAAGCAACCGATTTCTTTGTTAGGTTCTGCAGATATTATGTCAATGTTGTGAAAATTTCCAAGTAAGTTTAGGCACTGATGCAAAAGTTGTTTCGAGAAAACATACTCTAAAAAAGATGATTAATTGACTCCCCGCACACACACGATTCAACGATCTGATCAACCCTTTGTAATCGATCTTTTTTCTAATATTTTTTAATCTTCAAAATTGTTAAATATTTTTATTTTATTTAAATATTAAAAGGTACTGTGGTGTAGTCGGTTATCACGTCAGTCTTACACACTGAAGGTCCCCGGTTCGAGCCCGGGCAATACCATTTTATTATTATAATTTTCATAAACAATTTTTATCGAACCTAGGCACTTGGTTAAATGAGGTTTTGATCTTATTTATAGAATTAAACTGCCTTTTTTTCTCCTCAGACACACATTTTTGATTTCTAGGGTTGCTGTTATTAATCGATAATACAACGACATCAGTCCCCACTCCAACACTTTTGGCGCGAAAAGGGCGCAGCCGGCAATCGCCTATGGCGGATGTAATGATGAAATTGGAATCGATCACCTCTATTCTTCTTCCTTCTCCATCCATGCAACCGACGCAAGCACTGGAAAACCGTGCTTTTGCATACGAGTCTCTGCTCGAACTTCAGCGCCACCATGCTTCTCAGCCCTTTGACAGATTGCCGATCCAAACCCTTAATCTTCTTCCTACCATTGTCATGGACATTTCGATGCAAGATGAGGAATTGCAAGTCTTCAAAACCTGATGTCTAAGGCTTTTTTGAAGAGGACTATTCTGAAGTGCGACGTCATCTTCTGATGTTTTCTTTTGTGTTTCTTGCAGAGCTGCATTGGCACTGAAATGTCTTGGATTTTCCATTTACCACCCTTCTATTGTTTTTGGGATTCCGGGTTGGTCATAATAAAGTAGCACTGACAGCGTATTTTAATTTGGATTGTTTTGATTCACAATTGTACATCGCATCCTTTTCTGTACCTTTTCTTCTTGTTTTTCAAGTTTGGATGTCTGAATTTCTGATAGCTACTACTATTGTTATTTTTTGCTGCCGTGTTAAATAGAATTTTCCTTTTTGTTTAATTTAATGCTGTTTGCAGAAGTCAGTGGTTACATGGTTTTGAAGTCTCTTTCCAAGTTAATCATCAATACTAAAATGAAGGTGGTCACTGCTTGCTGTTTCTATTTTTTTGTTTGTGCTGGATCTTCATCCTTGGATACTTGACATTTTAGTTTTTATCTTTAATGAAGGTTACCTTTGCTTTTAATTACACAGGCAATCTGTAATTTGGGTGTATGGTGCTTATCTGTCCAGCAGTTCAAGTTTCCAATTGTTGATTCATTTCTGCATTCTATCTTGAGGGCAATTGTTCATGCTATGGAAAATCCATTTGGCTCACTGTCTGTAACATATGAAGCAACTCAGGTTACTTTTGGAAAATAATATGCTACATGTTTACCCAACAAATGTGGATAGTTTGCGTTCTTTTTTTCTTAGAAGCATCCACTCTCCTCCTTTCCTTTTTATTTACAGAGTTCTGATTACTGCCACAGGCAGTTGTAAAATTGGCAAGTCAGTTCAGTGATAAGATGAAGGAGATGGCTTGCATATGGGTACCACCAATATACAAAAGGCTCGTCAGTGTTGATAAGAAGGAAAGAGATATGTCAGAACGATGTATGATAAAGATAGAGTCTATCATATTCCCTCCAGCGCTAACTCTTTCTAAGGTATATAGTATTCAACTATTCATATATGTACATATGACTATTTCATATATATATATATATATATATTGTGTGTGTATACATCTGTTCTAAAAAGAAGTTGCGACCAAGCAGATAGTCAATATCGATCTCAATCAGACTTTGTATACAAAGTTAGTGGATATGATTCAAGATAATGCTCAGATTTTGAAGGCTATCCAAGCATGGAAGTGGTATATCAAACTACTCGGCCCAAGTTCTATAAAGAAGAGAAATATCATTAACAAAATGCTCAAAGTACCGGAGAAAACATTCTCTGATCCAAACAGTCAAGTTCTGACGGCAACACTAGTAATTTTCAGTTTTAATTAAATAATTCTGCTTGTAGAACTTTTTTGCTTTTCCAATTTAATTTCCACAGGTCATTTATGATTCCCCCCCTCAGGTTGCATGGGAGTCTTTGATTGATATTCTCGTTCCACGACAAATACTTGATGTTGATGCATTGACATGCACCTTTCATTTCAACCCCCCAAATGTTGACATATTAAGAAGAATAAATCTCTTGATGAACCCATTATTAAAAATCATGTCTTCGAAATGGGATGCTTCAGCCCTTTCATCCTGTCTGAATACTTGGTATCATCTTCTGCATAAATTAGAATTCTTTACTACTCACTGGTCAGTTCTATCGATTGTTCTTGAACCGGTTTTAGATGCAGTGTTCATAAAAGGACCTGGTGATAAGAACATCTGGATATGGGATTCGTGTGTTCAACTTTTTGATGAGTTTGTGCAATCACAAGCTTATGGTGAGGTTAAATCTTCCTACCCGTCCAAAAACATGTCTTCTCCATCACATATTGATTCTAAAGCAACAGGGAATAATCATTTTATTGAGTGGCCACATTGGGAGCTCAGTGATGTTGGATATTTCCTAATGATTATTAGAAAACTGGCTGACAAAAAGCTGATGATTCATCTCTCTGTCGAAAAAAGAATTTTATCATTTGATGCAGCTTTAAGAATCTTTAAATCTTTGTTGAAGAGCATTCAATACGAGTTAAGGGTGTCCAATGATTGTCTTATTAAGAGCTGTATAAGTGCAATTCTATGTCTTGCCCGTGAATTGGTTGAATATTTGATCTCAACATCTACTGATATTATTCACTGGTCCTTTCTGCACACTTCTCTCCAGTTTGTGGATGCCATTATATCTGAGGTAGACCATTCGATCTTGTCATCAACACTTTATAGTGTTGCTTTAGACATCGATTACATACGGAAATTGCAATCGGCAAAGGATATTAGGGATCCAAAAGTCCCAGGGATAATTTTTTTATCATGGACTGATATGGTCACTCCTATGGTTTATTTAACTGTCTTGTATTTTTGTGTGGCTGCTCATTCTCTTTCAAAATTTCCAGAAACTGATGAGTTATTTAATGCATTATCAGAATCAAAAATCATATTCTATCCATGTGTTTCTCTAGATAACCTTGAAGCTATCATTAGTATTTTATACATGCATGGGAGGAAACTCATTCCTGATATGATATTTTCACTTAAAATGTGGAAAATGCTTTCTGAGAATCTTGAAGGGTACCTATGCACTGCAAATGACCTTGTTCCTTTATTTATACCCAAGTTAAATGAACCCAGTTATAATGTGATGCATAAATTTTTATGCTACCCTGTTTATACATACATTGTTTCATGTAGTTTTTGTGAACCTGTAAGAATGGGGGTTGTTATGCTTCCTATGAAACATGAGATTAAGTTTGACTCTTTTCTCAAAACATGGAGATCTCTTCTAGATTCTTCATTATGTGCTTTGCAGGCTGATGCTTCTGCAATGAGTAGTTTTGTTGAAGGTTTGTGCAGATTTTTGCTTCAATTCTTGGATGGTGATGCCACAATTTTGCAAACTAATGACTTGGACATGAATGAAGGGAAATCACAACCAAATTTTATAATAGTAATATGTGTTGAAGTTCTAATTTGCATTGAGAAACAAATCCATTATCTGCAGTCTAAAAATTTCCAACCATCAATATTTGATATAAAACTTATCAAGATCACCGTTACATTTGTTTCTAGGTACAAAAATTCTCTACTTTTCATCTTTTAAAGTATTAGCTTGGTTACTTTTATTTATATTCATCCTAACCTTTCTTCCTGTCAATGACTTCCAGATTTCTTTTACTGTCACTGCCAGTGATTAAAGTAAATCCACGAGCACATAAAATGATCATTCCAAGGTCAGCTTTTTTGTTCCATTCTACTATTCTAGGTTTTTTGATACAAATCTGAATCAGCTTTATCTAAATTTAAACGCAGGATGTTTTCTTCTATGACATCTATTTTCTGCTGCTGCTGTAAATACGACACGCCATTAACAATGGAGGTCAGTTAAATATGTGTTTCCTCTCTTTCCATGTTAAGAGTCTGGATTTTTTTGCAAGTAATCCAATTCCATGGTTTTTTTCCAGGAAATATCCAATCCTTTGGTTGCTTGGCTCTCACCGTCAACTTCAATCTTCGAAAACAACTTTAAGCAAGAAAGCATGTTAATAAATGAAATTCAACTTTTATGGACAAATATACTAGAATTTATGCAGAGAACTAAACCTTCCATTATCTTTGATTCCCACCTTCTAAAGTTCCAAGCACCTCTCTTTCAAGTAACACTGGATCATCCATACTACCCTATTTCAGCTCCCACTGTCTCATTTTGGAATGCTACGTATGGCAAGAAACAAAACTTGCACCACCCACTTTGCTTACTCCCAATTTTACAGAAATTATCTATAAAAGGAGTGATAACAGGTGTGATGGTTGGAATTTCTGTAAGTTCCATGAATCCCAATGAAGAAAAAACAGTGAATCATACAAAACTTGGGCACGAAAGTATGGAAATGATGCAATTTGTTCAAACAAATAAAAGAGTAAAGGTTATAGAACAGGGGAGAATGAACACTGTTCTTAAGCAATGTCCAATGAGAAGAACTCCGAGATGCATCATGAAATTGCTTAGAAAGAGGTAGTTTTATTTGTGCATAAAGTTAATTTCTTATTGTTTATACTCTATATTGAATATAATTATATAAAACCGTTTTTATAAGAATTAAGAGGTAATCAATAATTAAATTATCAACAGAGTGTTGCATCTCCAATGAAGCTCTAAACCACTACCAATCCAATTTGCAATCAGATCCGCAAGTAAAACATTTTTCTATGGATGTTCTTGCCTGACCAATGACCAAATGAAAATATTATGACGTCACTGTTTGAGTATTTGTTAGTTTGAAGTGTGAGTAAAGATTAAAAGATTAAAGAAAGAAGCCGGGGAAGGTTCACGGACAATTAGATGTCTTCACGAGAGTCATGAGCCGTATGATTAATGCATGCAAAACTCCGAAAAGAGAGCCATGAGCCAATGAGGGGTGGTCACCGTGAGAATTACGCAAAGAAACAAAACTTCGACAAAGTCGTCAGAGTCGCAACTGCTACGTCCACATGGAAAGGTATCACCGCCCAAGCTGTCCCATCCCATCTACATATATGCATACATCATTGTAAGTCTGTAAACTCTCCCAATGGTCAACTTTTAGCAGTTAGTTTTTTAGATGATACAACGGAAACAAATAATAAGACTAGCTAGCCTATTTTATCTCAGCCATTTGTTTTTCTATAATGTTATGATCTCGATCTACAAAAGATAAACCGTGTATGTCTATTAATTATAGTTTTATTAATATCTCACAAAATATTTCATTTTAATTTTTAAATATCAAAAAGAATGTTACCACCATTAATAAGTCGTTTTCGTTTTTGTTATTTATTTATTATAAACGGGTAACAGATGTCGAGAATAAAAATAAACGACAAAAATATTTATCTCATGAAATATCTTTTTTAAAGCTGAATCTCTCCCACAATTAATAATTACCCAAAATGAATTATGATTATATGAACTATCAGCATTTACTATTGTTACTACTTACTAGTTTATGCGATTTTTATTCAAAATATCATTTGTCGCCTTCATTTTACATTTTTACCGTAGATATATAGAATTCACGTGACGGTTCTTCACATAAATAAAATACACCAATGCCAACTAGTTCACTAGTTATAATCTTATTTCCGTCACTTGGAATTGTCTAATGGAGTCCTCCATCAAGATCTCGGCACTTGTTCTCATCCTACAGCTCTTCATCTTCGCTACATCTACACCGATCCTCGAAGAAAAATTTGGCCACTGTCGAAAACATAATAACCACAATAAGGTTACACCACCTGTCATTCCTATCCTCCCTCCCGTAGTTCCAGGTAATAAATATCAATTCACTCATCTAAGTTCTACGTCGTCAACTTTTGATGGTTAATTTAGTTATTATTATTGAAGGAAACACATTCTGCCCACCGCCTCCAGCTTCGCCGGCTACGACTTGTCCGGTGGACGCATTGAAACTCGGTACGTGTATTGATTTGCTTGGTGGACTAGTTCATGGTATTATTCGTGACCCAGTTGTGAACAAGTGCTGCCCAGTGCTGAGAGGATTGCTGAACCTTGAAGCTGCTATATGTTTATGTACAACAATCAAACTTAGGTTACTCAGTATTAAAATCTATCTTCCACTTGCTTTGAAGCTCCTCAGCACATGTGGGAAGACTCCACCTCCAGATTTCACCTGCAATGTTTAGAGGGGCTGGACATCAATCACCAGATCTATCTTCTACGTACTTAAGGTTTAAGGTTTAGACCTCTGCGATCTTCTTATCATTTCAGGGTTTCTGACCATTGTTTAAACTTTAAAGTTGTTTTTCTTTTGAAGTTTCCACTAATTACTTTTCTAGTAAAGAAAAAAGATATTTGATAGAGAAATGGGCACACATATTGAGCAAGTGTTGGTAGTTACTAGTTGGACTTGGACCATACAAAATCGGAAATAAATGTTTAGATTCATCGTCGGAAAGAAATCAAAGAATGAGAAACACGCAACAAAATCACAATTTAACAATTAACAACGAACAATCAATCTTACATCAAGACAACCAATTACAGAGAAAATGAGATACCAATCTTTATCTTATATGCAGGATGGCAGTGTGAGTCCATGACATACGAATGCAAACACAGCATACGTGAGAACTAAAAGGAGGATAACCAAGATAACCCTGCAACAATGTGGAAGTTAATTTATGATGTCAAGTATCTGGGTTTCAATTTATGGTCTATTTTACAAAACAAAACAAAACACAACACAACACAACAAAATTGCATTTATTAAATCTAGACTTCTTTTCTTAGAATCTCACACATTTTATGTGATGCTGATGCATATTAGCACTTTAAGTATTTATATGTATTGATATTTGATATAGGATCATATGTATTTTTACAGGATATTACTAAAATACCCTTGACGCTTTAAGCGCCCAAAACGAAAAAACTCTTCCTGAAAAGTGGAAGCGTTTTTCGCTTTATTGAACTATGAACACTTCTGCAATTCAAATGAAAGATTACACCTGATCCTAATTCTAATAATTTGAAAGATTTTAAAAACTAACCGTTTAGCATTAGCAATTAAAAATGGAGAATCAATTGGCGGTACAAAAGACATAAAGAGAGTTTTGAATGATCAGATTTTAGTAATACATACATGACCTTCACGTTCTTCCACCACATATTGTTCCTGAAGTTTCGTGATTGCCTTCTGAAACGATGCATGTTCCCTTGCATGTTTGATGTTTTATCAACAAGCAATTCTAATTTATCTCCTCTTTCCAAGACTTTGTCGATGTTTTCAATCATGACTGTTCTGACCTGTTTAATCAAATATACAGAAAATGAAGGTTGTGATTGTAATCATTATATGCAAGGAAGAAGAAATGAAGATTAATCATTTAGCATTCATGATTACGATGAAAAAACTTCCTTCAAATCAAGCTTTTGGGTATGGAACTACCTGACTCATTTCACCTTTGATACGACTGATCCTGTCTGCATTAGGATCATTTGAAAAATATTCCATTTGTTTGCTCAAAACTCGAGAAAATTCATCATTCATGGCATAAGCAAGTGCAGTATGACAAGCTCGGCCATATGTCTTGACAAATTTCACATGAATATCTTCCAGAAATGCAAAAGGTATCCCACCTGAGAAAGTGAATTATGTAACATTATGCTAGATGCTATAGTAGATAAATTCACGTGGTTAAACAACCATCAATAATAGAACACAATGTAATTGAGATTTATGAATGTACTTACGTATTAGCTGTGTCTTAACTATTGAGGATATGGCAATTACTTAGTTTAATTTGTATTATTGTGTTTTGTTGTGTATTCATAATATTTCTGAATCCTGACTCCCGAGGTCATTTCAGCAAGTTAAACTCAATCTCTCCTTACTCTAACCTTTGATATTGACAATAAACATATCACTGGGAGTCATGGAGAGGTGGAGTAAAACACTCAGCCCCATAAACCTCCTATAGCCATTGCCAAAACTGAATAGCGAGTAATTTGGATCTAACAACTAAGTATGAAAAAGGGGCTAACTTATTAGCAATCTTCAAATTCCACTATACTTTCCAATTTCCATTGCCAACTCACTTTCTTCTTGTGTAAAAAAGCTAATCATTCCCCTAAATAATAATTCTGGATTTCTGGATACTTTCTCCAATACGAAGATCGCTCTAAACCGCTAACAGACGAGAACATCACTGGTTTATTCTTCTATTTCCTTAATATTAACATAATTAAAAAAACCTAATTGAATTAGATAAAATACCAAATCAAGTACCCACTAATCATACGAAAACCACACAATCTATCAACCCAAACAAAAAAGAAAGAATCCATAACGATAAGCAACAAGATACTTACGTCCGGCGGCGTCAGATGCCATACAGAGGACAGTGATGCCATCGGTGCGCTTGACATGGAAGATATACCGATCTTGGGAGTACGAAACACGATTATCATCATTCCCAGGTACTCTATCCAAGATCTGTTTGGCTACCACCCCGGCGTTCGCCTGCCCTACACCGCCGTACTCAGCCAGGACAATAGATCCCCTCGCAACCAGTGCGTACGAGATCGTCGTCATTAGGAACTTCCCTGTCTCTTTCTCTCTTCTAGAATCTACAGAAACTCGGGAAAATGTAGAGGCGTAAAGGCGACGACTACGCCGGGAAAAGGAGATAGAGATCAGATTGATAAATAGTCCATAAATAATAATAGAGCTTTTAAAAAATATTTTCCTTTGAAGATAGCAATTGCTCAATTAGAAGAGTCAGCAAGATAAGAATATGTTAAGTTGTATCTGTGGAATAGTTTAGTCGTGGTGGAATAGTGAGCTTGTAATTTTGGACAGTTCTAAAATTCACTATCTATGAAAAATATATAGTTGTGCCGGAGGAACATTATAAAGGGAAACATGCCAGGCTTTGCCAGCCCAGCAGGAGGAACAAGCGCACACAATAATCAACAGGGCGAAGAAAATCGGCTAACGTAATTGGTTAATTTGGTTTCAGATTTCAAATGGACTATTCTAGTATCTGACATTCTGGTTCAACAGGTTATGGACCTGGTTTTAATTGTATTGTTTAAAAGAATGTCAATAAGTTCTAGATTTCTAAAACGAGTCTCAATAGCCGCCGAATCCATTCCCACCGAATCCGGCATTGGTAAAAAAAAGTATACCTTCGCTATGAGCTTCAATTCGGCACGAAAACCAGGATGAACTGGTGATTAAAGAAAATATCAAGTAAAGCTTGAAAGCGAGTGGAGAATGCAAATAGAAATCGATTGATTTCTACAAGAAATTCCGGGGTTAAATCGCGACCATCAATGAAGATCGATCGCCAATAAAATACAGCAAAGGGCAAGAATAAACGAAAATTGGGTAAAGAGTGGAGAGGAAGAACCGAAATCTGTGATTGCGGAAAGAATGGAGATCGACGCTAGGGTTTCATCTGTTCATCTTCTCCTCGGCGTCTCCCTCCCTGGCGAGCCTGTGATCCCAAAGAACGAGTCGAGTTTGTTTTTCTCTCTTTTTTTTACGAGATTTACCAAATACATCACCATTTACTAATAAATTAATAATGCAGGTGAAATTAGTGAGTGCGTATATTTATCTTCCAAAATAAATTTTCATTTGTAAATAATATTGACTAATAATCATATCCATCGTCTCCCCCCTTGCCGTTCCCCTTCCCCCTTCCCCCTTGCCGTTCCCCCTTTCCCCTTGCCAAGCGATCTTCCTAGCGATTTTCCCCTTGCCCCCCCCCCCCGAAATCCCTAGCGATTTCCCCCCTTGCAGGTAAATCCCTAGCGAAGAGAAGGTCGCTCGTTCGCCCTCCAGCGAACGAGCGAGCTAACGCAATTAGCGAGTGAATCACGCGAAGTAGAAGCATCCGTTTGATCGCAAGTCGAAGGGAAAGTTGCCTGACCGCGAGCGAAGGCATGTCAGCGTGCAGCCTGTTTGAATCCTTACCGTACAACTAATGGGCT
>LFYR01000836.1:2873-98111 GCA_001185155.1 Zostera marina
GCAACCATCAGTGCACCCGGGTGATCTCCAGAGTTTAGATAATAGATTGACTCCCTATCGTTTATTGCTGAAACAGGGGCAGACCTTCTGGATTTGTGGGAGCGATGCTTATGGTGGTGACTTTTGTGTTTACTCTTGGAGGAAGAACGCGACTTGTGTCGAGGAGAATGCATAATTATAGGCGGAGAAGATGGTGAAGAACTCGACGACCCTGTGTCACCTTCTTGCTGCTAGGTGAGAACAAGTTCTTCTTCTCCATTAGCGGAAGCATGACCGATACTACCGGCAGATACCATATTAAACGATGAGCGCGCTTCAGTAGACGGAATACGCGAAATCCGGCAACCTTGGCTCGCCGGACGATGAGCAATTAAACTAGAAGAGGGATAGAGTTAGGGTTACTCGCATTAACTAACTCTCTTTCCGTTAACACTGTAGTAATGTAATTAGTGTTAACTTTGTAATTAACTCTCTCAAAATTGTTTTTTACATCACACTTAAGCTTCTGTATTAATAGCTAGTTTATCATTAACTAATTAACAGCTAACACAACATTAACTAAAATAATTATTTAACTGGATCTTTAGTTGGGTAGCAATCCGGATCCGTTAGCCCGATTCTTCTGATTTTAATGAGTAAAATTGCAGTTAAGCCCTCGTACTCTTATGTAATTCTCGGGTGTCTTTAAGTGGTTAAAGTTGCACTATCGCCCTCGTGCTTCTTTATATTTATCAACTGCCTTTAAGTGGTTAAAGTTGCACTCTCGCCCTCGTGCTTCCTTCATATTTACCAACTGCCTTTAAGTGGTGAATTTTGCATCTTTGACCTTGCAGCTTCTTCTCTTAGGCAAAACGTCGCAACCTTATGTTTTACTTAATTACACTTAGATCCAGTTCAGTAAGTGTTTTATATTAATCATCTTCTGATTACTCTTTTAATCTAGTAATCTTTTTATCACTCTTTTAGGAATCGCTTCAATCAGTTCGTTCTGAAGTTGAGTAAACGGTGTTGGTCTAAGTGATTTTGTGAAGATGTCGGCTTTCTGATCTTTCCCTGAAATGTGCTGGACAGTCAAGCTTCCGTCCTCCGTTTTCTCTCTTACAAAGTGTAGGTCCATTACGACGTGTTTCAACTTACTATGACATACTGGATTGTTTGCGATGAATGCGGCTCCTTGGTTATCTCTGAGCACCCGAATTGGTCCTGGAACGGTGATTCCCAATTCTAGCAATAGTGACTTGATGCCTTCTGCTTCTTCTACCGTAGATGCGATCGCACGATATTCGGCTTCGGTACTTGAGCGAGTCAATGTTGTTTGCTTTTTCGATGACCATGAGATCAATGTATTTCCGATATATATGAGCATTCCGGTTTGACTTTTGCGGTCTGTTGTATCGCCCTCCCAATCAGCGTCGCAATATCCGGTGATTGCAAAATCTTTTGCTTTCCGAAATGTTACCCCGAAATTTTGCGTTCCTGACAAATAGCGTAGTACCTTCTTTAATGCGATGTGATGTAAAGGAGTCGGAGCGCTCATGAATTGTGTCAGTTTGTTAACTGCGAATTGTATGTTTGGACGAGTTAGTGTTAAGTATTGTAATGATCCCACTACTCATCGAAACTCCTTTCCGTCTGGTGTTGGTTCTTCCTCGGATCGTAGATCTTGATGTGGCACCATTGGGGTGACCGATGGCTTAAGATTTGTGAGGTTGCAACTACTTGTATAATCAAAATTGTCGATATAGGATTATATTTTAATCATGTTAATTTTATCCCTAATTACACTATTAATTTAAATGATAAAATTATTCAAGATTAAACCTAAATTAATTCATAAATTAATTAAGTCAAAATCGAATTGGTTCAATTGCAAAAACACCTTAAATATAATTATTATTGTTATCTCTAACAGTTTAGTCAATGTACAATAACCAATGAGCAAAAAACACTATTCACAAGAAAATCTTCTCAAGATCTTCTCAAGATCTTCTCAATGGGACAAAGATATCTTTGATGGAAATTAATATCATTAAAAGCAAAGTATCTACTATTCACAAGTGAATCTTCCTAAGAAAAGAGAAGACAAGTCTTGGACTTTTGTAAGGAATCAAGATCCAAGGGTAGACAAGTGATGACCTAGGCTATAAATAGAGGTGCAAACCCTCCATTTTCGTTCACCACACAACAAGCAAATCAAAAGAGTTTTTCACTCCACATTTGAGCTCTCACGTTTTTGCCTCCAAGTGTTCAAGTGTTCTAGCTTTCCAAAGCTTCAAAAGCTCTTCAACTTTTTCTTTTAATCTTTTTGTTCATCTCTACAAGTAAGAAGTATTGTTTGTTTAAATATTTCACTCCTCTAATCACCACCTCTTGTGTGTGTCCACTTTGGTTGAGAGGCTTGTCTCAAGATCACCAAAGTGTGAGAGAAGGTTATTGAGCTAAACCAAAAAGCTTTAAGTTTGGTTTTATAGAGTTTTCGAGAAAAACTGTTAGGTTAAATCTACTTTGAAAGATTCTAAGGTTTTTAAGAGTTTCCATAATACTCTAAGGTATGAGTTTACCCGTAAAAGACTGGTTCATAAACGAAGTTAGCCTTAAAGCTTAGAGAGGTTTTTAAGAGTTTTTTTGATACTCTAAGGTGTGAGTCTACCCGTAAAAGACTGGTTCCTAAACGAAGTTAGTCTTAAAGTTTAGAAAGTTTTTAAGAGTTTCCTTGATACTCTAAATTTTGTCATAACTTTTAGGCTAGTGAACTTCGATAGTTGTCGGGACTGGATTAACCCTTGTTTGGGTGAACTAGTATAAATTCTCTTGTATTGCTCTTTGTTAAATTTAACATTTATCTATTATATAAAAACAACTAAACAACACTTCATTGAAAAGGATTCCTCTTCCAATTATTTGGTTAATTATATGAGGTTATATTCATTGTTTAAATCTCTATTCAGTTATCTGGTTAAGTATTTACTTATCATATATGATAGTAGAGGGTCCAACACATAGACCATAATATTAAGGTTTGAGTTTAGTTCGTTTTATTTTAAGGTTTGATTCGTTTACTAAATCGAACTCGAATCGAATAGTTTGTCAAACACCGATTTTTTTTTGCATCCCTAACTTTGTAGTAATATTTACAGTATAACACGAAGTACTACTACATGGTCGGTATCGGATTGACCACACGAATGTTCTGCTTCATCACTCCTCCTGAAGTTGGTCTTGATGTGCCCTACACCTTTGGACTCATAGGTATGTATGAATGTATTGTCGAGGAAGATGATGATAGATGTATTTTAATCTTTGCGTTTGTTGTTTGTCGGGAATTGAAGGAGATCTTGGACAGAGTTACGATTCCAATGTTACATTGTCTCAATACGAAGCCAACGGAAAAGGGCAGACATTGTTAATGGTTGGAGATCTTTCGTATGCAGATGAACATCCGTATCACGACAATCGAAGATGGGATACATTTGGTAGGTTTATTGAGCGAAACGCCGCGTACCAACCATGGATATGGGCAGCAGGAAATCACGAAATCGACTTTGTTCCTGAAATTGGTGAGACCGTTCCTTTCAAACCATATAAACACAGGTATGGGTGTTCGTCCGTCTTAAACCCTAATTATTGGTTGCTTATAGTCACTTTTCTTGTATAAACCTTAAACAGGGTGTTAACCGAGTCGAGACGAACCGAGTTTTGCTTATAGAGCCGGGCTCGAACTCGGGCTTGTTAAGGAATTGTCCAGACTCGAGCTCGTCGAGCTTTTGCTTATAGAACCGGGTTCGGGCTCGGTTCGTTAAAAAATAATCCAAACTCGATCTCGTCGAGCTTTTACTTATAAAGTCGAGTTCGGACTTGACTCGTTAAGGAATTATCCAGACTCGAGCTCGTCGAGCTTTTACTTATAAAGCCGGGTTCGGGCTCGGCTCGTTAAGGAATTGTCTAGACTCGAGCTCGTTGAGCTTTTGTTTATAGAACCGGGTTTGGGCTCGGTTCGTTAAAAAATTGTCCAGACTCGTGCTCGTCGAGTTTTTACTTATAAAGTCGGGTTCGGACTTGGCTCGTTAAGGAATTATCCAGACTCGAGTTCGTCGAGCTTTTACTTATAAAGCCAGGTTCGGACTCAGCTCGTTAAGGAATTGTCTAAACTCGAGCTCGTCGAGCTTTTGCTTATAGAGCCAAGCTCGGACTCGACTCGTTAATGAATTGTTCAGGTTCGAGCTCGTCGAGCTTTTGCTTATAGAGCCGGGCTTGGACTCAACTTGTTAAGGAATTGTCCAGACCCGAGCTCGCCGAGCTTTTGCTTATAGAGTCGGGTTCAGACTCCGACTCGGCTCTATTGGAATATTAATTAGTTACATTAATATTCTTTATATTAACTTTAATTATATTTTTTTATCCTTGAGTAACAAATCTCACTCACTTTGTTAGGGGTTTGTTACTCAATCAAGTGTATAAATATACATCATAAGAAGCAATACAATTCATCGTTTGTTTGTCCAAAATCATATCATCTTATTTCATTTGCTCTCCATGGATCACTCTTAATCATCATCCAATCTTGAGTAATCCTCCTACCTTGATTCATTCAACAGGCTCGTTAAGGAATTGTCCAAACTCGAGCTTGTCGAGTTTTTGCTTATAAAGCCGAACTCGGACTCTGCTCGTTAAGGAATTGTCCAGGCTCGGGCTCGAGTTCAGGCTCGGACTCGACTTGTCTAAGCTCGGGCTTGAGCTCGTCGAGCTTGGTTTGGAGTTCGGACTCGGTTCGTTAGCAAAATCGGAAGCTCGGGCTCGAACTTAAAATTTAATCTGCAATTTTGTAAATTGAAAAAAAAAATCCAAGATCTGAAAATTTTAGGAAAAATATACAATGAGTTTTAATTTTTTTAGATTTAGGTTTTTATTTAAGTTTTTTTATAATTTATTCAATAGTTTTATAAATTAAAATCTAAATCTTTTAATATATATTTTTTATTTAATTACCAAAATGCCTTTATCAAGCTTGAGCTTTAAGTTTGAGCTCGACGAGCCTGGTTTGGTCGAGCTCGAGGTCGGTTCGTTAGCAAAATCGACAAGCTCGGACTCGAAACTCGAATTTAAGATCTGAAATTTTTTTTAAAAATATACAATCTATTTTAGGTTTTTGTAAAGTTTTCTTATATTTATTTAATAGTCTTTATAAATTAAAATTAAAATCTAAATCTCTTAGTATCTAAATTTTATTTAATTACCGAGAAGTTCTTAACGAGCTTATTGAGCGAGTTTGAAAAATCCAAGCTCGAGCTCAGGTCGATAAGCTTATCGAGTTTGAGCTTTAGGCTCGAGTTCGACTCGCGGGCCTGATCCGAATTTTAGTTGACACCCTAACACTAAAAATAGAGAACTGTATTTTACAGGTATCGCACTCCATACAGAGTTTCCCACAGTACATCCCCGTTATGGTACTCCATCAAGCGAGCTTCTGCGTATATTATCGTGTTGTCTTCGTATTCCGCATATGGTAAGTACACACCCCAATTCAAATGGTTGGAAGCGGAATTCCCAAAAGTTAACCGAAGCGAGACACCTTGGTTGATTGTTATGTTACACTCGCCATGGTACAACAGTTACAACTATCACTACATGGAAGGAGAGTCGATGAGAGTAATGTTCGAATCGTGGTTCGTCAAGTACAAAGTAGATGTTGTTTTCGCCAGTCATGTTCACGCCTACGAAAGATCATACCGTGTATCGAACATCGCGTATAATGTTGTGAATGGAAAATGCACACCAGTGTTCGACGAATCTGCGCCTGTGTACATCACCATTGGAGACGGAGGGAATTTAGAGGGACTTGCAACCAAGTAAGTTTTTTTATAAGTGAGAGTACCTTTTTACAAAATTTAAAAAATGTCTATCTCTTGATGATATATCAGAAATCGCATAATATATCTTTGGTTAATGTTTTTTCTCTCATCACAGTATGACATTTCCGCAACCAAACTACTCCGCTTTCAGAGAAGCAAGCTTTGGATATGCAATGTTCGAAATTAAGAACAGAACACATGCCTACTATGAGTGGCATCGCAATCAAGACAGTGTCGCCGTTGTTGCTGATTCAATGGTGTTCTATAATAGATATTGGTATCCAATTCAGGAATCCTGAATTTATCAGGTGTTTTAATACCCATATTACACAAAAAAACTTATCAAAAATGATGGAATTTCCGACAAAATAATAAATTACTCTGTAATAATTTCTCCCCATCTATCTATCTCCCTCTTTTACTTTAATAAAAGTTAAACAGGAAGATTAATTCAATTGGTTACAATAACTATTAAAGTTTTTGAAGATATATGGTTTAAGTTTTACAGTGTAATTATTTACATTAAATTTTCATCACGATATATATTACTTGTCTCTGAACTCTGATATATATTTTTTAATAGTTAGTGTGACCAGTTGAGCTAATTTCCCTGTGTGGACTTTGATATATATTTTTTATAACGAAGGGTACCTTTCTACAAAATGTTGAAATGTCTGCTTCCAAGTTTCAGGTGATATACCAGTATACAACGACATATAAATCCTGAATTTTAAATTTTTTTAATAATTAATGTGACCAGTTGAACTAATCTCCCTATGTGGACTCTGATATTTTTTTTTGATAACGGAGGGTACCTTTTTACAAAATGTTGAAATGTCTACCTCCAGGTTCCAGGTGATATACCAGTACACAACGAGATACAAACCTTGAATCTTTTAAAACTTTAATAGTTACTGTGATTAGTTGAGCTAATCTCCCTGTGTGAACTATGGTATTTTTTTGATAATGAAAGGTACCTCTTTACAAAATGTTGAAATGTCTACCTCCAAGTTTCAGGTGATATACCAGTATACAGCGACATAAATCCTGAATCTTTAAAAAATTTAATAGTTACTGTGATCAGTGAGCTAATCTCTTTATGTGGACTCTGGTTTTTTTTTTGATAACGGAGGATACCCTCTTTACAAAATGTTGAAATTGTAGAATCAAAATTGTCGAAATAGGATTATATTTTAATCATGTTAATTTAAACCATAATTACAATCTTAATCTTAAGGGTGAAATTAGTCAAGATTAGACCTAACTCCAATTAATAAATAAATCAATTGAGTCAAAGGTCTAATTCAAAGTTAAAATTCAAATTGGAATAATTGCATCTTTTATCTTGAATATTATTATTATTATCTTTAACACCTTATTTAAGGTATGGTATTCCAAAAGGACAAAACACTATTCAAGGTATGGTATTCCAAAAGGACAAACACTATTCAAGGTATGGTATTCCAAAAGGACAAGACCATATTCATTATTCAAAAATAAGATTCCCCAAGGACAAAAATACTATTCAAGATATGGCTCACCTCACCCCAAGAATAATGTACAAAACTTGGACTTATGTGAAAAATCAAGAAGCTATACATTAAAGATCCAAGGGTGGATATCAAGTGGCCAAGACAATAAATAGAAGGGTATTCCCCTTATAATCTTCACCACACCTCAAGCATTCAAAAAGCTTTTCACTCCACATCTTGAGTTCTCCAAAAGTATTTTTGCTTCCAAGCTTCCAAAATTTCTCAAGTGTTTTAGCTTTCCAAAGTTTCAAAGCTCTCCAAACTTCTTCCACTATTCCTCTTGTTCATCTTTACAAGTAAAAATTTTTGTGTGTTTAATATTCCACTCCTCTAATCATCTCTTGTGTGTGTCCATTTTGGTTGAGAGGTTTGTCTCAAGATCACCAAAGTGTAAGAGAAGGTTTTTGAGCTCAACCAAAAGGCTCTAAGTTTGGTTTTATAGAGTTTTCGGGAAAAACTGTTAGGTTAAATCTACTTTGAAAGATTCTAAGGTTTTTAAGAGTTTCCATAATATTCTAAGGTATGAGTTTACCCGTAAAAGACTGGTTCATAAACGAAGTTAGCCTTAAAGCTTAGAGAGGTTTTTAAGAGTTTTTTTGATACTCTAAGGTGTGAGTCTACCCGTAAAAGACTGGTTCCTAAACGAAGTTAGTCTTAAAGTTTAGAAAGTTTTTAAGAGTTTCCTTGATACTCTAAATTTTGTCATAACTTTTAGGCTAGTGAACTTCGATAGTTGTCGGGACTGGATTAACCCTTGTTTGGGTGAACTAGTATAAATTCTCTTGTATTGCTCTTTGTTAAATTTAACATTTATCTATTATATAAAAACAACTAAACAACACTTCATTGAAAAGGATTCCTCTTCCAATTATTTGGTTAATTATATGAGGTTATATTCATTGTTTAAATCTCTATTCAGTTATCTGGTTAAGTATTTACTTATCATATATGATAGTAGAGGGTCCAACACATAGACCATAATATTAAAAGACGTATCCCAAGATATCTAATACGCAGAGGAGGGGGGTACTGGTGATACAGTATCCCGAACCCGGTCACAACTTACCAGCAACTAGAAGTCCGGATAGCCTAAGATAAGTTGAGGTACCTATTCTGGGTTTGGGAGGTCCCAAGTCGAATCCTAAGAAGATCGACTTTCCTGTGATCGACTTTTGAGAAAAGTCGATCCCAGGGAAGTCGATCCCAAGAAAGTCGATCTCTGGAAAGTCGAACTTGGGACCTGATCTGATCAGTTAGGCAGTTACTGCCCAAATGACCAGATTACCCTCATAAGAATCCCTATAAATAGGAGGCACCCCCCACTCATTAAAGGCAGGTCATTTGGAGTGGAGAAGTCCTAGCGAAGCGAAGCTCTGCGCACTTGAGTTTCGGTCCGATTTCCCGCGGAGTTCCCCGCCTGGCGCTTGCTGGAGCGTCTTGGAGCACTGGTCGGGTTTCACCCTCATCAATATATAAATCCAGTTAACTGGTCATTTACTCTATAATATAACGTGTGTTTATAATATAGCTTAGTATTTATATACTACAGTTGTTTATAAATCATTATCTAATAAGTTGGCTCAGTATTCATATACTGTAGACTTTTTAAAAAAAATAGGATACACTTTTAAAAAAAATTGAATCTCAAGAATTGGGATAGACTTTTTTAAACTTAATCCTAAAAATTGGGATAGACTTTTTTTAAACTTAATCTCAAGAATTGGGATAGACTTTTAAAAAAAATTGAATCCCAAGAATTGGGATAGACTTTAAAAAAAAAAATTGAATTCCAAGAATTGGGATAGACTTTTTTTAAACTTAATCCCAAGAATTGGGATAGACTTTTAAAAAAAATTGAATCCCAAGAATCTGGATAGACTTTTTTAAACTTAATCCCAAGAATTGGGATAGACTTTTTAAAAATTGGATCACAAGAATCGGAATAGACTTTTTTTAAAAAATTGGATCCCAAGAATCGGGATAGACTTTTTTAAAAAAATTGGATCCCAAGAATCGGGATAGACTTTTTAAAACAAATTGAATCCCAAGAATTGGGATAGACTTTTTAATTGGATCTCAATAATTGGGATAGACATTTTGAAGTCGACTTTTTGCCAGGAATTGGGTTAGACATTTTTCGACTTTTTTCCAAGAATTGGGATAGACTTTTTGAAGTCCACTTTTTCCCAAGAATTGGGATAGACTTTTTGAAGTCGACTTTTTCCCAGGAATTGGGTTAGACTTTTTGAAGTCGACTTTTTCCCAGGAATTGGGTTAGACATTTTGAAGTCGACTTTTTTCCAAGAATTGGGATATACTTTTTGAAGTCCACTTTTTCCCAAGAATTGGGATAGACTTTTAAAAAAAATTGAATCCCAAAAATTGGGATAGACTTTTTCCCAGGAATTGGGTTAGACATTTTCAAGTTGACTTTTTTCCAAGAATTGGGATAGACCTTTTGAAGTCGACTTTTTCCCATGAATTGGGTTAGACCTTTTGAAGTCGACTTTTTTCCAAAAATTGGGATAGACTTTTTGAAATCCACTTTTTCCCAAGAATTGGGATAGACAAGTTGGGAAGGACCATATATAGTAGGAAAAAAACTCCAACCAGGATCCCGCTGCTTCCACGTTAATCCAAGTAACGTTATAGCAGTTAATCCAAGTAACGTTGGAACCATACACCTATATAGAAATATGACCACCACCGATAACAGGGATGACCTGAACAAAGTCCTTTTTGGAGGACATGGTAGCAAGAAGCTACGAGAAACAAAGAAGTAGGACTTTAAAAAGCAATTTTAAGAAAGCTCCCAAAAGAAGTCCATAAAACACTTCAAAAAGAAGTCAGCTAAAGAAGTTGACAATAAGAAGTCAAACCCATCCTCCGAAAGGGAGGACTCGACATTTTTTCAGAAGTCAGAGATCGACATCCCTATGAAAGGAGGGCAGATCTCGACATGTTTTCAGAAGTCAGAGATCGACATCCCTAGAAAAGGGGGGCAGATCTCGACATGTTCTCAGAAGTCAGAGATCGATATCCCTAGAAAAGGAGGGCATATCTTGACATGTTCTCAGAAGTCAGAGATCGACATCCCTATGAAAGGAGGGCAAATCTCGACATGTTTTCATAAGTCAGAGATCGACATACCTAGAAGGGGGGGCAGATCTCGACATGTTCTCAGAAGTTAGAGATCGACATCCCTATGAAAGGAGGGCAGATCTCGACATGTTTTCAGAAGTCAGAGATCGACATCCCTAGAAAAGGAGGACAGATCTCGACATGTTCTCAGAAGTCAGAGATCGACATCCCTATGAAAGGAGGGCATATCTCGACATTTTTTCAAAAATTAGAGATCGACAACCTAGGAAAGGAGGGTAGATCTCATCATTTTTTCAGAAGTCAGAGATCGACATCTCTATGAAAGGAGGGCAGATCTTGATATTTTTCGGAAGTTAGAGATCAACATCCCTATGAAAAAAGGGGCAAATCTCGACATTTTTTCAAAAAATGAACATCGACATCCTCAGAAAAGGATAGAGTCGACATTCTGTAAAAAAGGCAACTATCGACATCCTCCATAAAAAAAAGGGGGATAGAGTCGATATTCCTCAAGTACCAACTTCGACATCCTCAGAGAAGGATAGAGTCGACATTCATATGGACATCGACATCCTCCACAAGAGAAGGATAGAGTCGACATTCCACAAGTGATCAAATCGACATCCTCAGAAAAGGATAGAGTCGACTTGTATAGGACATGGACATCCTCAGAGAAGGAAAGAGTCGACTTTCATATAAACTTCGACATCCTCAGAAAAGGATAAAGTCGACCTTTACACAGCATCGACATCCTCAGAAAAGGATAAAGTCGATCTTTACACAGCATCGACATCCTCAGAAAAAGGTAAGATCGACTTTTATAAGATATCGACATCCTCGAATGATGGGATCGACTTTCTGTATAAACTTCGACATCTTCAGAAAAAGATGGAATCGATCAACAGACAACATTGACTTTAAGAAATCGACATCCTAGAAAAAAGTCGATCTCCATGAATGAAATCCTTAGAAAAAGGACGAAGTATACCCGCAGAGTACACCGACGTACTTCAGAGCAAAGGTGTAAAACAGATGCAAAGAAGGAAAAATATCTTTATTCAGAGTTACAAGTAAAAGAATGAAAAGATTACAAGTCCCTAGTTAAAATTAATACGGCGACGCAGGCGACGAGGGACCTGATTAGGGGAAGAACCACCACGTCAATGACGCCTCCGGCGCCAACCATGAGAGGGGGCGGCAGGTCACCAACAGACCATTCTTCAAATATCGATTCCCTAGCTGCAACAACAACACTCTGCCGCTCAACAATAATTTGACGCAGAGCAAGAAGATCCAAGGCCAAAGACCGAGGATCCAAAATATTGAGAATTCGATCTAGCTCCTCAATCTCTCCCTGAATAAAATCAACGAAGAGATTCACAAGAAGAGCCATGGATGAAGGGAAAGGAGGACTTAAAGGGTCTATTTATAGACCCCGGGTCCGCACAAAAGGACAAAAATAGAGTAAAACTGACTAGGAGGACGACCCTTCCAAGGCCAGCACGACAACTCGACTTTTTTGGCCAACACCAGGAATCGACTTTTACAAAAGAGTCAACACGATGACCCAAGGGATCGACTTTTCTGTAAGAGTCAAAGGGCAACATCCGGATCGACTTTTCCACAAAAGTCAATTAACATTACGGGTGATCAAATTTTTCTCCCCATTCACCAACACAAGGGGGAGGTGTAGAAAAAAGAACCCTGACATGTTGAAATTCACCAAGGCAGGGGGTGTTGGAAAAATACTCCTGAAATATTGTAATTCACCAAGGCAGGGGGTGTAGGAAAAATACTCTTGAAATATTGTGGAAATTCACCAAGGCAGGGAGTGTAGGAAAAACATTCTTGACATCTTGAAATTCACCAAGGCAGGGGGTGTAGGAAAAATACTCCTGAAATATTGTGGAAGTTCACTAAGGCAGGGGGTATAGGAAAAATACCTTAAAAATCCGTATAACAACAGAAAGGACCCGAAAGATACAGAAGCTTTACGGTCACACCACTAAGAAAGAATAATATCGATGACGGTACGACAACAGAAAGAACTGTGCCACTCTAAGATATTTGAACTCCTACAATTGTTGGACGCAGTAATAGAGTAGGACGCCAAGTTAACTCTACCTACGGAAGAACGTAGGTGGAAAAAGTTTTAGTAGTAACAGGGTCAGGATGCGTACCCATCCAGAACCATTCATCACATCTACACAAAAAACGTAGACAGAGGGGTAAGTATTCAAAAGTAAACTTCACCTACGGAAGAATGTAGGTAGACGAGGGACACACCGTCAAAGCATTAGCCGCATCTACGGAAGGGTATATGCTAAAAAAAAAGTGACCCTCACCTACGGAAGAACGTAGGTAGACGGGGGACACATCGGCAAAACACGCACTCCATCTACAAAAGAACGTAGACAGAGGGGTAAGTGTTCAAAAGTGAACCTCACCTATGGAAAAACGAAAGTAGACGGGGGACACATCGGCAAAACACGCGCCCCATCTACAAAAGAACGTAGACAGAGGGGTAAGTGTTGAAAAGTGAACCTCACCTACAGAAGAACGTAGGTAGACGGGGGACACATCGGCAAAACACGCGCCCCATCTACAAAAAGAACGTAGACAGAGGGGTAAGTGTTCAAAAGTGAACCTCACCTATGGAAAAACGAAAGTAGACGGGGGACACATCGACAAAACACACGCCCCATCTACAAAAGAACGTAGACAGAGGGGTAAGTGTTGAAAAGTGAACCTCACCTACAGAAGAACGTAGGTAGACGGGGGACACATCGGCAAAACACGCGCCCCATCTACAAAAGAACGTAGACAGAGGGGTAAGTGTTCAAAAGTGAACCTCATCTACAGAAGAACGTAGGTAGATGGGGGACACATCGGCAAAACACGCGCCCCATCTACAAAAGAACGTAGACAGAGGGGTAAGTGTTCAAAAGTGAACCTCACCTATGGAAAAACGAAAGTAGACGGGGGACACATCGGCAAAACACGCGCCCCATCTACAAAAGAACGTAGACAGAGGGGTAAGTGTTCAAAAGTGAACCTCACCTATGAAAGAACGTAGGTAGACGTGGGACACATCGGCAAAACACGCGCCCCATCTACAAAAGAACGTAGACAGAGGGGTAAGTGTTGAAAAGTGAACCTCACCTACGGAAGAACGTAGGTAGACGGGGGGCATATCGGCAAAACACGCGCCCTATCTACAAAAAGAACGTAGACAGAGAGGTGAGTGTTCAAAAGTGAACCTCACATATGGAAGAGCATAAGTAGATGAGGGATACAGCAACAGAAAACACATCCCGCCTACGAAGGGATAAGTGTTCAAAAATAAACCCCACCTACGAAAGAACGTAGGTAGACGGTGGACACACCAGCAAGGCACTGACCCCTTCTACAGAAGAACGTAGACAGAGGGGTATGTGTTCAAGAATAAACCTCACCTATGGAAGAACATAGGTAGACGAGAAACAAGTCTACAAATGACAACCCCAACCGCGGAAGCAGCGGGCAGAAGGAGGGGGGGCAAGAGTTCAAAAGAGAACCTCACCTATGGAAGTACATAGGTAGACGAGGGACTACGCTCAACCTCAACCGCAAAAGCAGCGAGCAGAATGAGGGGGCAAGAGTTCAAAAGAGAACCTCACCTATGGAAGTACATAGGTAGACAAGGGACTACGCTCAACCTCAGTCACGAAAACAGCGGGCAGAAAGAGGGGGCAAAAGTTCAAAAGAGAACTTCACCTATAAAACAAAATAGGTAGAAGGGAAAACACCCAACCTCAGCCGCGAAAGCAGCGGACAGAAGGAGGGGGGCAAGAGTTCAAAAGAGAACTTCACCTATAAAAACAAATAGGTAGAAGGGACAACACTCAACTCCAACCACAGAAGGGGGAGAGGTACTCGAACATTGCTCGGAGACAGCTCAGCAAGGCGTCAAGGTGGGCAAGCAGGGTTCCGCTCAGAAATCGGGTTAGGCAAGCTGCGCAAGGAGAATGCTTCGGCTAGGACAAACCGGACAGTAGTTAGCAAAAGTATGGGACAACCTTCAAGGAAGCATAGGTATAACTTCATGGTCGTAGAAAGGGGGGGAGAACTGGTGAGAGAGGATTTCGCATCCTAGGACATCACCAATAGCCCACACCCCATCACGCAAAGAGGGAGGAATACTGATAGTACAGAGTCTAACACATAGACCATAGTATTAAAAGACGTATCCTAAAATATCTAATACGCAGAGGAGGGGGGAGTACTGGTGATATAGTAACCCGAACCCGGTTACAACTTACCAGCAACTAGAAGTCTGAATAGCCTGAGATAAGTTGAGATACCTATTCTGGGATTGAGAGGTCCCAAGTCGAATCCTAGGAAGATCGACTTTCCCAAGGATCGACTTTACTGGGATTGAAAAGTCGACCTTAGGAAAGTCGATCTCTGGAAATTCGACCTTGGGACCCGATCTGATCAGTTAGGCAGTTAGGCGGTTACTGCCCAAATGACCAGATTACCCCCATAAGAATCCCTATAAATAGGAGGCACCCCCACTCATTAAAGGCAGGTCATTTGGAGTGGAGAAGTCCTAGCGAAGCGAAGCTCTACGCACTTGAGTTCCGGTGTGATTTCCCGCGGAGTTCCCCGCCTGGCGCTTGCTGGAGCGTCTTGGAGCACTGGTCGGGTTTCGCCCTCATCAATATATAAATCCAGTTAACTGGTCATTTACTCTATAATATAACATGTGCTTATAATATAGCTTAGTATTTATATACTACAGTTGTTTATAAATCATTATCTAATAAGTTGACTCAGTATTCATATACTGTAGTAAACTTTGAGGGAAAAGGCAAGTTTCACATATATATAATATTATACTCATTAAAATTATACAATAGTATTATATTGCTAACAATATTATACTATTATTGTTTATTCAG
Source organism: Zostera marina (assembly GCA_001185155.1). Lineage (NCBI taxonomy): Eukaryota > Viridiplantae > Streptophyta > Magnoliopsida > Alismatales > Zosteraceae > Zostera > Zostera marina. Next base: position 18,300 of record LFYR01000836.1, read on the forward strand.
GGTCGACTTCTAGTGAGAACCACATCAATGAGAACTTTACATCTAGATTTAATGGTTATGAATATAGTTTATTATTTAAATTATTTAGGGGTGAAGATCCTCATGCACTTCTATTTTTTTGTCACTTTTCTCTCCCCACATCCTTTTGTCCAATGGATTTTTTCCTTAACTTTTCTCACCTACTTTTCTCTCCCCATTTGACCTACTTTTCTTGTCCCAACTTTTTCCATCTTCAACCCTCTTTTTCTCCCCTTCCTTCCACCCTTTTATCACTATTTCTTAACCTCCTTTATTTCCTTTAAATCCATATTTCTTACAAAAAATGGCCAACGAATCTCCTCCCATTTCCGGTGAGGTATGTTTTTATGAATATGTTTCCCCCTCTCTTTAGTAGTCAATACGGAATCATCATGTTGGGTTGGGTTTGCACTATCTAATATCTATGATTTTTTGTGGTTGAATGACTATATTAGACCCAATAATTTGTGTTTGCACTATTTCATATTTGTGTTTGCACTGTTTGTCGGTGATTATTTTCATAGTGCATAGTTCGATAGTGCACAGTATCGTAGTGCATAGTGCATGGTTCGACATTGCATAGTTCAACAGTGCATAGTACATAGTGCATATTTCAACAGTGCATAGTACACAGTGCGTAGTACATAGTACATAACGCATAGTGCATAGTTCAACAGTTCCGGATGTGACATTCCGAAAATTTATGGATCAATAATAAGATTCCATGATTCAAACAGCCAAAGCATCGATATTGGCAATCCAACAGTTTCAAAAACCAAGGGTTGCGGACATGGGGGTCGACCACCTAAAAAATATGAAAGATTCATTTCACGAAGAGAGAGCAATGTCCCGAAACAAAGATCATGTTCTATCTGTGAAATTAAGGGACATGACAAACGTTCTTGCCCTTCAAAAGAGGATCACATAAGACAACAAGAGTGAGATGGTGCCTATATAAAGAACATGATAAAAATTTCTAAGTTAATGACTTATGCAATTTATGATTACTGATTTTTCAAATGTAATATGATTAGTTAAAACATCAATTTCAAGAGTGGTAATATTCAAGTAATTAACTGCACATAACATACTAAATATTCATAATAAAGATGAAACATCTAAAAACCCTGCGAAACACACATAAAAACCATAGGCACGAGTCCACCATATCAATCGTCGAAGGTTGCCATCAAGCGAATCCCATCTAATAGACACCATTTCGCCGTATCCAAATTTTTGTCTAATCCATATCCAACATGCCCAAACGCCAAAGACTCAATGGCCAACAACATTCGCAAGCCATTATCGTCATCTTTGCATTTGACCTGCGGGAAACGCAGTTCAATAATTCTCTGTCAGTCCTTGTAGTTGAAATTATCATAGCGGAATGTTCATGTAACCTCGTTTTTACTTATTATCCATTGCAGTATGTCGTAGAGAGGGGGGAACCACAAGAAAGGCACCACATTATTTCTGAATTAGCCTTGCAAATTGTAGAGCCAAAACAAATATGCATAAAAAGTCATTTAAAAATGCTGAGTCCATGCTGATTCATTGGTAGATTTTGTGTGTTTTCAGCCAAGACCTGGTGCTGATGGAATTTCCAAATATAGGGATAGTTGGCATGTTGTGAAAGAAACAGCCAGGTATGTCATGATATCATGAATTCATGATATCTGTTTTTTTGTTATTTTCTTTCTTCTAGATTCATTGGTTCAAATCTTTACTTTTATTTTGTTTGTTTCAGTTGATGATATGTCAGAATAAGATGTGGTCAATGTTTGTTCCATATAATTCAATTACAGCTGTCTAGTTGTTTTTGTTGCTTTATTCCTCATTATTATTTCCAATTTCAATATGTTGATGTTTTTTACTTTTTTAGTAAGGGTGAGAACCCTAGCCCTATCTTGCCCCATCCTGGAAAATATGACTGGGGGCGTAGAAAGATCAGAAACATTAAAATAAGGTGAGATATTTCATAAAACATTTTATTGTTGATATCTCACTTAAAATTTTTCTTTTTAAAATAAACATATGTTTGTGAGACTCTTAAGTTTGGCTCGATTTTGTTCAAATCAAGGTTTGAGTTATGTCATAGCGTGTAGCGCCGGCTACCCACGTTATGAGGATATAGCATCTCTACAATGCCAAGTGTATTTTTAAAAAATTCTAGATATATACAATAATTAGCGATCTGTATAGAAATGAGAAGAAATCGTGAGATTTGAAAAAGAAATATCAAGTTAAATACTAACTTTATTTTGGTATTTGTGCGGATTTTAACCTTACTTTTAACCCGGATCTGCCTAAAGGTCTTAACTTTAGCATTGGTAGATAGCGCCGTCTACTCGCGTTATGGGGTTATAACACATGCTACTCAAACCTTGGTTCAAATTTGTAAACTAATGAATCAAACTCAAATAAGCTAGATACCAAGCTTAATAGATCAAGCGAGTTAAGTCTTATCAAGCCCAAGTTTGAGACTTGTTTAATTCGATTTTATCAAGTTCGAATCATTTAAAAAATAAATGAGTTCGTCGTCTCAAGCCTAAATCATTTGCATGACTAACTTTTTTTTTTTAATAACTGATGATAACTTAATAGTAGAATCATATAATCACAACGAGGAAGGTGTGAGATAGATCGAATAGTTTTTTTTCAAAAAAAAAAAAAAAAAAAAAAAAAAAAAAATCATATAATATACGAATAGTTTACAATTTTATAAAATATATTAAGTACATAAAAACAAAATTGCATTCTGAAGACTGACGATAGGTGGGTCCCCACTTAGTAGTTAGTACAGAGAAGTCAGAGGGTGGGTGTTGTGGAGTCAAAAGTTAACAGAAATTTTGCCACCATTTTGACGAAAATGAATAGATAATTCTGCTTGCACAATAGGACCATTGTGGACCACTCACTCACTCACTAGATCCATCCACCGTCAATTTCCAACCCATAAATCCGCCAAACAACCCTCAAAGAAAGTAAGAAAAAAAAGGAAGATGTCATCTTCACTGTCGATCCTCCGAGTTCTTGTATGGGCAGCAGTTTTGGGTATCTGCAATGGAGGTGTTACAAGCCAGTTCACCAGGAAATCTGGAAAGCCCAAAGTGATGCCTTTTGGGAGTGACGTGTTTGCTATTCCTCCCGGCTACAATGCTCCACAACAGGTACTAACTACTGTGTTGTCTATTTTACAATCGAATGAATGTTAAAAATAACAACTTATATATTTTGCTGGACGAAAATACTTTTATAATTAATCGAAATTTTTGATAATACCATTGGATATTTTCGAACATGAATCTCCGAACCTGGGGTGATGAGGTCGAGGTCCACGAGAGAGAGAGAGAGACGAGTTTTAAGAGGATGGAGAGGCGGAATGGGCGAGATCGGAGAGCTGGGTGCATTTACCGTTGGGGTTGGTTGGTGTGTGATGGATTTAGAAGCTTTGGGAATGAGTTTCTTATCTGTTGGAACTGGAAACAGATTGGGTTTGGGTCTTGCTTCCAGTGTCATGTTCCTCGTGCTCTTACGCCTGCGGAGGAAGATGTGCTGGAAGCTTTTGCTCCTGCGGTTCCTGTCCTGGTGGTTGGTTGTGTATAGTGCGACTGGTAACTGGGTACAACAACACGGTATATTAAAATTTCTAAATTGTTTATTAATTTGATGAGGGCCGGGTAAATCAGGATAAAAATTATAACACACACTAACCCACACTTAGTAGGCTTAGGGAAGGTATTTTTGATCTACAAACCATCTTAGGTGGTTAGATTTGTAACTCACCCTTTACAATTTAGAGGGTTTGTATTAGTTTCAATCTTTCAGATGAGATATTTTATATCAGTCGTTTGTTTTTCTCGAGATATGATAAATATATGTAACGTAGTTTTTTTTTTGAAATGAACTGAAGGTGCATATAACACAAGGAGATGATGTCGGAGAAGGTGTTATTGTTATGTGGATCACCCAAGATGAACCTGGGTCGAGCACTGTGTTATATGGAACGACGGAGGATGATCTTGACAGACGGTCGACTGATGGTTCTTTTAGAACGTATCGCTTCTTTAACTACACCTCTGGATATATCCACCATTGCCATCTTCGGAATTTAAAGGTATTAAGTTATAAGTTAAACGAAACACTTTTGAAAAAGCTACACAGGAAAATTAGCTTAATTAGTCAAAGTAACTAATAAGATTTATTAGAGTCCAAATTTGAGTTTCGTTGTGTACATAATTTTCATTATTTTCTTTTTGATAAATTACGTGGTACATGAGTAAATAAAAAAACAAAAACTTGAATCCTGAATCTCCAGCAACTACTTTAATAGTGGCTGTGAGCAACAAGATTAATCGAGTTGTGTATTTTCACTACCAGTAATATATTATGTGGCTCTGATAAAAAAAACTTTTGAAAAGGGTAAAACCTTTTATAAAAAGTTAAGAGTGAGCATGAGTTGGTTAGGTTTAAGGGTGTACGGGTCTGGGGCTAATTTTAGCCTCATTAATTTTAACCTATGTATTAAAATTTTACTAAATTTTTTATTTAATATTTTTGTATAATTATTATAGGGATTTTTTATGGGGCTGGATCCAGACATCTCTGTTCTGGACCCGACCTCGTCCATTTACATCTCTATTTAGGTTCATGTTTGACTTTAATTATTTAAAAGTTATTCATTGTTTTAAAACAAAAAAATAAATATGTTAATTTAATCTTTAACCTATGTTTTTTTCTTGTTCATTGAAAACCATACATTAAAATTTATTTTCATAAGTCTACAAATATAAATATAAAATATAATAGAAATGTTAAACGTTCAAGATTTGAGTTCAGGTCGTTTTATTTTAAGGTTTGATTCGTTTACTAAATCGAACTCGAATCGAATAGTTTGTCAAACACCGATTTTTTTTTTGCATCCCTAACTTTGTGGTAATATTTATAGTATAACACGAAGTACTACTACATGGTCGGTATCGGATTGACCACGCGAATGTTCTGCTTCATCACTCCTCCTGAAGTTGGTCTTGATGTGCCCTACACCTTTGGACTCATAGGTATGTATGAATGTATTGTCGAGGAAGATGATGATAGATGTATTTTAATCTTTGCATTTGTTGTTTGTCGGGAATTGAAGGAGATCTTGGACAGAGTTACGATTCCAATGTTACATTGTCTCAATACGAAGCCAACGGAAAAGGGCAGACATTGTTAATGGTTGGAGATCTTTCGTATGCAGATGAACATCCGTATCACGACAATCGAAGATGGGATACATTTGGTAGGTTTATTGAGAGAAACATCGCGTACCAACCGTGGATATGGGCAGCAGGAAATCACGAAATCGATTTTGCTCCTGAAATTGGCGAGACCGTTCCTTTCAAACCATATAAACACAGGTATGGGTGTCTGTCCTCCTAAATAAGGTGTCAAACGAGCCGAGTCAAGCCGAACGTTTGCTTATAAAACCAGACTCAGGCTCGGATCCGGCAAGGAATTGTCCAGACTCGAGCTCGTCGAGTTTTTGCTTATAGAGCCGGATTCGGACTCGGCTCGTTAAGGAATTGTTCAGACTCGAGCTCGCCGATCTTTTGCTTATAGAGTCGGGTTTGGGCTCGGCTCGTTAAAGAGTTATCTAGACACGAGCTCGCCGAGCTTTTGCTTATAGAGTCGGGTTCGGGCTCGGCTCGTTAAGGAGTTATCCAGACTCGAGCTCGTCGAGCTTTTTCTTATAGAGACGGGCTCAGACTCGGATCGTTAAGAAATTGTCCAGGCTCGGGTTCGCCGAGCTTTTGCTTATAGAACCGGATTCGGGCTCGGCTAGTTAAGGTATTGTCTAGGCTCGAGTTTAAGCTCGCCGAGCCTGGTTTGGTCGAGCTCGGGCTCGGCTCGTTAAGGAATTGTCCAGGCTCGAGCTCGCCGGGCTCGGCTAGTTGAGGAATTGTCCAAGATCGGGCTCAAGCTCGTCGAGCCTAGTTTGATCGAGCTCGACTCGTTAATGAATTGTTTAGGCTCGAACTCGGCGAGCTTTTGCTTATAGAGTCGGGCTCGACTAGTTGAGGAATTGTCCAGGCTCGGGCTTGAGCTCACCGGGCCTGATTTGGTCGAGTTCGGATTTAGTTCGTTAGCAAAATCGGCAAGCTCGGACTCGAATTTAAAATTTAATTTGCAATTTTGTAAATTGAAAAAAAATCCAAGAATTTAAGATCTGAAATTTTTAAGAAAAATATACAATCTATTTTAGGTTTTTGTAAAGTTTTCTTATATTTATTTAATAGTCTTTATAAATTAAAATTAAAATCTAAATCTCTTAGTATCTATATTTTATTTAATTACCGAGAAGTTCTTAATGAGCTTATTGAGCGAGTTTGAAAAATTCAAGCTCGAGCTCAGGTCGATAAGCTTATCGAGCTTGAGCTTTAGACTCGAGTTCGACTCGTGGGCCTGATCCGAATTTTAGTTGACACCCTAACACTAAAAATAGAAAACTGTATTTTACAGGTATCGCACTCCATACAGAGTTTCCCACAGTACATCCCCGTTATGGTACTCCATCAAGCGAGCTTCTGCGTATATTATCGTGTTGTCTTCGTATTCCGCATATGGTAAGTACACACCCCAGTTCAAATGGTTGGAAGCGGAATTCCCAAAAGTTAACCGAAGCGAGACACCTTGGTTGATTGTTATGTTACACTCGCCATGGTACAACAGTTACAACTATCACTACATGGAAGGAGAGTCGATGAGAGTAATGTTCGAATCGTGGTTCGTCAAGTACAAAGTAGATGTTGTTTTCGCCGGTCATGTTCACGCCTACGAAAGATCATACCGTGTATCGAACATCGCGTATAATGTTGTGAATGGAAAATGCACACCAGTGTTCGACGAATCTGCGCCTGTGTACATCACCATTGGAGACGGAGGGAATTTAGAGGGACTTGCAACCAAGTAAGTTTTTTTATACGAGAAAGTATCTTTTTAAAAAATATAAAAAATGTCTACCTCTCGATGATATATCAGAAATCACATAATATATCTCTGGTTAATGGTTTTTTCTCTCATTACAGTATGACATTTCCGCAACCAAACTACTCCGCCTTCAGAGAAGCAAGCTTTGGATATGCAATGTTCGAAATTAAGAACAGAACACATGCCTACTATGAGTGGCATCGCAATCAAGACAGTGTCGCCGTTGTTGCTGATTCAATGGTGTTCTATAATAGATACTGGTATCCAATTCATGAATCATGAATTTATCAGGTGTTTTAATACCCATATTACAAGAAAAACTTATCAAAAATGATGGAATTTCCGACAAAATAATAAATTGCTCTGTAATAATTTTTCCTCATCTATCTCCCTCTTTTACTTTAATAAAAGTTAAACAGGAAGATTAGTTCAACTGGTTACAATAATTATTAAAGTTTTTGAAAATATATGCATGGTTTAAGTTTTACAGTGTACTTATTTACATTAAATTTTCATCACGGTATATATTACTTGCTTCTGAACTCTGATATATATTTTTTAACGACAGAGGGTACTTCTCTTCAAAATATTGAAATGTTTACCTTTAAGTGATATATTATAACCACATAATATCCGAATAAATCATAGGAAAAATGTACACAACGAGATTTGAATCCTGAACCTTTAATTTTTTTAATAATTATTGTAATCAGTTAAGCTAATTTTTCTGTGTGGACTCTGGTTTCTTTAGTTTTGATAACGGAGGATACCTCACTACAAAATGTTGAAATGTCTACCTCCAGGTTCCAGGTGATATACCAGTACACAACGACACACAAATCCTGAATCTTTAGAAATTTTTATCGAAACATGGAATGTGAGAGAGATGATCGGAGCTCGGACGAGGTGGATGGTAAGAATAGAATGATCTTTATTCATGGTGTGATGGTGTTTATATACAAGTTTGTGAATCTGTTTTACATTATAACAGATTCGATTAGTAACAACTTTCTAGTATTTAGTTGGTTATAATACGCCCCCTCGAACTACCCTTATGTAGAATTTTTCATCTTCTAGACAAAGTACTAAATACCCTTTTATGTTGGGAGGATATCCCATGAATATCCCTTTGAAAGTTCTTGGAGAGAACTTGTGCTCTCTATTATGTGTTGTTGCATAACATAGGCAACCCAAAGTTCTTAGAAAATTATATTTTGGTTTTTGTTTATGTAGGATTTCAAAAGGGGTTTTATTATCTAGAATCTTTGATGGAATTCTATTTATTATGTATGTGGCAGCCACTATGTATTCTCCTCAATATTTTAGGGGAATATTAGCTTGTATGTGTAGAGACCTAGCTATATTCAGTAGGCATCTATGTTTTCTCTCAACCCTTGCATTTTGTTGAGGGTTGTATGGACATGTGAGTTGGTGTATGATTCCAAAACTCTCAACCATATCTTTGAATTTATTTGATTTGAATTCTTCACCATTATCACTTCTTATTATCTTTATATTTTTAGAAAAGAAGTTCTTAACTTTGAATATAAATTTTCTTATGCAATCATAGGCAGTGGATTTATTTTTTATTAAAAAAATCCAAGTTGTTCTACTTAAGTCCTCTACAATGGTTAAAAAATATTTGAAACCATCATGAGTGATAATTGGAAACTTACCCCAAATATCTATATGAATTAAATCAAATAGATTTTTACTTATTGTCATACTTTTTGTATATTTGAGTTTGTTTTGTTTGGATAATGGGCAAACATCACAACTTTTATTTGAAAAAAAAACTTTATTACAATCATCTAAAATAGAATTTTTATTTGAAATACAAGGTAAACTTTTTACTCTACACTCTATTTGCTGATTTTTAGCTAGCATAACAAGCTTCTCATTGGAGATGTGTCCAAGTCTATTATGCCAAGTTCTAGAGTCTAGGGCTGTGTATGCAAAACCAGGGGGATTAGAACTGTATATATAGAGCCCATCTTGGCTCATACCCTTCCCAATCACTTTCCCTGATTTGCTTTCCTAAAAATGACAGTTTTTTATCATCAAATAATACTTTTAAATTGCTGTTTAGAGTTAATTTATTAACTGATATTAGATTCACTTTAAATTGTGGTATATAAAGGACATATTGTAGAACTATATCTTTGGAAAGTGTTATCTTTCCTGTGGATTTAGTTCTACACACCTCACCACTTGGAATAGTGACAAAGTGAACACCATTTTCAATTGGTGGTTTATCAAATATCTGAAGATTCTCAGTCATGTGTTGGGAAGCTCCAGTATCTATGATCCAATCTGTTTTTAGATTTATCACATTATATAAGTGACTTATTTTAAAATTTAAAATATTTGAAAAATAACTCATACCATTGTTTTTCAAGAAGTCCTTGAGCATCAAGATTTCTTCATTAGACATCCCTGGAATTACAGAGTTTGAGAATGAGGTTTGATTTGCAGTCTCAATTTTGGGGTTTTTAAACTTGTTCCCTTTCTTGAAATTCTCCTTGTTCTTGTCATTTGGGAATCCCACAATATGGTAATAATCTTTTCTGATATGTCCATAGAATTTACAATTATCACAGTACTTGGAAGTATCCAATTTCTTCCCATTTTTCCCATATAAACCTTTATCTTTATCTTCCTCTTTTTCATTTGTTCTTTTAGCATATAGGGCAGAAGATTCCATAGGTTTATCATTTTTGGTTCTAAATATAGTTTTCTGTCTTTCCTCTTGTATGATGAGGTAAAACAGTTTACTCATGTTTGGTAGTTCATCATATGAGAGAATTTGCCCTCTTATGACCTTAAAATCCTCATTCAGTCCTAGCAAGAACTGATGGATCTTATCTTTTTCTAACTTGACATTGTACTTAGGAATGCATGAATTACAAAAGTCTATATCATTTAATTCTACCTTTTGATTCCAAAGACTTTTGAACTTATCATAGTATTCAGTGACACTATCAGATCCTTGATTTAAATTATTTAGATCATACCTCACTTGGTTGACCTTAGGTGCATTCCCTTGATTGTACCTTTCTTGAAGATCTTTCCAAGCAATGCTTGCTTCTTCAGTATGCATTAGTGAGGAAGAAATCTGTGGAGATACACTGTTGATTATCCATGAAAGCACTAGCCCATTGACTGTCTCCCAGGCTTCAAATTCTTTTCCTCCTCTATCCTCTGGTTTTTGAATTTTGCCATTCACAAAATTTATTTTCCTCCTGGACAGTAGTGAAAGCTTCATGGCATTGGCCCAGCTTGCGTAATTTGACTCTCCAGTCAATTTGTCAGCCACCATCAGTGCACCCGGGTGATCTCCAGAGTTTAGATAATAGATTGACTCCCTATCGTTTATTGCTGAAACAGGGGCAGACCTTCTGGATTTGTGGGAGCGATGCTTATGGTGGTGACTTTTGTGTTTACTCTTGGAGGAAGAACGCGACTTGTGTCGAGGAGAATGCATAATTATAGGCGGAGAAGATGGTGAAGAACTCGACGACCCTGTGTCACCTTCTTGCTGCTGGGTGAGAACAAGTTCTTCTTCTCCATTAGCGGAAGCATGACCGATACTACCGGCAGATACCATATTAAACGATGAGCGCGCTTCAGTAGACGGAATACGCGAAATCCGACAACCTTGGCTCGCCGGACGATGAGCAATTAAACTAGAAGAGGGATAGAGTTAGGGTTACTCGCATTAACTAACTCTCTTTCCGTTAACACTGTAGTAATATAATTAGTGTTAACTCTGTAATTAACTCTCTCAAAATTGTTTTTTACATATATCACACTTAAGCTTCTGTATTAATAGCTAGTTTATCATTAACTAATTAACTAATTAACAGCTAACACAACATTAACTAAAATAATTATTTAACTGGATCTTTAGTTGGGTAGCAATCCGGATCCGTTAGCCCGATTCTTCTGATTTTAATGGGTAGAATTGCAGTTAAGCCCTCGTACTCTTATGTAATTCTCGGGTGTCTTTAAGTGGTTAAAGTTGCACTATCGCCCTCGTGCTTCTTTATATTTATCAACTGCCTTTAAGTGGTTAAAGTTGCACTCTCGCCCTCGTGCTCCTTCATATTTACCAACTGCCTTTAAGTGGTGAATTTTGCCTCTTTGACCTTGCAGCTTCTTCTCTTAGGCAAAACGTCACAACCTTATGTTTTACTTAATTACACTTAGATCCAGTTCAGTAAGTGTTTTATATTAATCATCTTCTGATTACTCTTTTAATCTAGTAATCTTTTTTATCACTCTTTTAGGAATCGCTTCAATCAGTTCGTTCTGAAGTTGAGTAAACGGTGTTGGTCTAAGTGATTTTGTGAAGATGTCGGCTTTCTGATCTTTCCCTGAAATGTGCTGGACAGTCAAGCTTCCTTCCTCCGTTTTCTCTCTTACAAAGTGTAGGTCCATTACGACGTGTTTCAACTTACTATGACATACTGGATTGTTTGCGATGAATGCGGCTCCTTGGTTATCTCTGAGCACCCGAATTGGTCCTGGAACGGTGATTCCCAATTCTAGCAATAGTGACTTGATGCCTTCTGCTTCTTCTACCGTAGATGCGATCGCACGATATTCGGCTTCGGTACTTGAGCGAGTCAATGTTGTTTGCTTTTTCGATGACCATGAGATCAATGTATTTCCGATATATATGAGCATTCCGGTTTGACTTTTGCGGTCTGTTGTATCGCCCTCCCAATCGGCGTCGCAATACCCGGTGATTGCAAAATCTTTTGCTTTCCGAAATGTTACCCCGAAATTTTGCGTTCCTGACAAATAGCGTAGTACCTTCTTTAATGCGATGTGATGTAAAGGAGTCGGAGCGCTCATGAATTGTGTCAGTTTGTTAACTGCGAATTGTATGTCTGGACGAGTTAGTGTTAAGTATTGTAATGACCCCACTACTCATCGAAACTCCTTTCCGTCTGGTGTTGGTTCTTCCTCGGATCGTAGATCTTGATATGGCACCATTGGGGTGACCGATGGCTTAAGATTTGTGAGGTTGCAACTACTTGTATAATCAAAATTGTCGATATAGGATTATATTTTAATCATGTTAATTTTATCCCTAATTACACTATTAATTTAAAGGATAAAATTATTCAAGATTAGACCTAAATTAATTCATAAATTAATTAAGTCAAAATCGAATTGGTTCAATTGCAAAAACACCTTAAATATAATTATTATTGTTATCTCTAACAGTTTAGTCAATGTACAATAACCAATAAGCAAAAAACACTATTCACAAGAAAATCTTCTCAAGATCTTCTCAATGGGACAAAGATATCTTTGATGGAAATTAATATCATTAAAAGCAAAGTATCTACTATTCACAAGTGAATCTTCCTAAGAAAAGAGAAGACAAGTCTTGGACTTTTGTAAGGAATCAAGATCCAAGGGTAGACAAGTGATGACCTAGGCTATAAATAGAGGTGCAAACCCTCCATTTTCGTTCACCACACAACAAGCAAATCAAAAGAGTTTTTCACTCCACATTTGAGCTCTCACGTTTTTGCCTCCAAGTGTTCAAGTGTTCTAGCTTTCCAAAGCTTCAAAAGCTCTTCAACTTTTTCTTTTAATCTTTTTGTTCATCTCTACAAGTAAGAAGTATTGTTTGCTTAAATATTCCACTCCTCTAATCACCACCTCTTGTGTGTGTCCACTTTGGTTGAGAGGCTTGTCTCAAGATCACCAAAGTGTGAGAGAAGGTTATTGAGTTAAACCAAAAAGCTTTAAGTTTGGTTTTATAGAGTTTTCGAAAAAACTTTTAGGTCAAATCTACCTTGAAAGATTTTTAAGTTCTTAAGAGTTTTCTTAATACTCTAAGGTGTGAGTTTACCCGTAAAAGACTGGTTTTTAAACGAAGTTAGCCTTAAAACTTAGAAAGGTTTTTAAGAGTTCCTTGATACTCTAAGGTACTAATTTACCCGTAAAAGTTGAAGGATTTTAAGAGTTCTTTAATACTCTAAGATATGAGTCTACCTATAAAAGACTGGTTCCTAAGCGAAGTTAGCCTTAAAGCTTAGTGAGGTTTTTAAGAGTTTCCTTGATACTCTAAGGTTTTGCCATAACCTTTAGGCTAGTGAATTTGGACAGTTGGTCGGGACTGGATTAGCCCTTCTTTGGGTGAACCAATATAAATCTTCTTGTGTTGTTCTTTATTAACTTTAGTTTTATCTTTTTTATAAAAACAACTAAAACAACACTAAATTGAAAAGGATCCCTCTTCCAGTTATCTGGTCAAAACAGAGGTTGACTACTTTACGCAGATCTCTCATTCAGTTATCTGGTCATCTGAGGTTATATTATTTGTTTTAAATCCTTTCAAGCATTTACTTATCGAATATCCAGTTATCCGGTCATTTACTCTATAACTTGCTTATCAAATATATCCAGTTGTATGGTCATTTACTCTATAATATAATTTGTGATTGCAATATAACTTAGTATTCATATACTATAGTTATTTACAACACTATCAAATAAGTTGACTCAGTATTCATATACTGTAGTAAGCTTTGAAGAGTAATAATTATAATATCATCTAAAAAGTTATAATACTATTATTGTTCAACCATTTGTTTTTTAAGTGTTTACATGTAATTCCGCAATCAACCTGTATTAATCGAAAATAGACTATTATCCCCCTTTATAGCATCGGATCACGATCCAACACTACTTGGTAAGTTAATCAAATATTGTTATTGTGCAGACAAATTGCATTTATTGATTCAACACTTCGTACTTGAACTCCTAGGAAAAAATTCAACACTCTAGATCTTTAACTGAAAATTCGTTTCCCAATTTTTTGATTATTTCTTTTACCAACATATTGGATGATCCCGTAAGAACAATGTCATCCACGTACGCAAATAGTAACACGGTCTCTCCTTTAATCATAATGAATAACGATGAGTCGGTGTAACCTTTTTTAAATTCGAGTTTTATCAAAAATTTCCGTAATCGTTTGTACCACATCCTTGGTGATTGTTTTAACCCATATAACAATTTGTTTAGAAGACACGCGTAATCCGGATGATCTCGGTCTTCAAATCCTACTAGTTGAGATACAATGATTCGTTCGTCCAACCTTCCATGAAGGAAGGCATTGGATATGTCAATTTGGTGAAACTCCCAATCATTTGTTACAACTATTAATAGAACTATTCGTATTGAATTTGCTTTAACCACCGGACTGAATGTCTGTGTGTAGTCGTGGCCTTCGATTTGTCAGAGCCCGTTCGCGACCCATCGAGCTTTAAATCTATCAACCGAGCCATCTTCTTTTTGTTTTACTTTGAAGATCCACTTGGTGTTGATCACATTATCTCTACTTTCTCGTGGAATTAATGAAACTCATCTTCCATAGCCGCCTTCCACTTGGGATGACACAGTGCTGACCTCACTGATCTTGGGATGAATATGTTTATAGTTGCCGCTACCAATGCGTATCGAGGATTTGGTTTAACAATTCCTCTTGCTGTCCTTGTTATCATACGTTCTTGATTTTCATTTCCGGACTGGTTTATTTCCCCCGGTGACTCGTCGTCGATTGAAATTATGATGTCATTTGTTGATTTATTTGACTCCGTATGTGAATTTATGATATCATCTGCTGAGGTGCTTGAATTATTTGATTGGGAATCTTCCATTCTTGGATCGCGATCTGGGCCTGGTACATTTTGTGTCATTGGGTCAATTTCCGGAGATTGGTTCACACCCAGACGACTGTCTGAATGATGGTCCGAACCTTGAGCCTGATTCCCACTTGAATGAAGACCCGATGAGTTGAGATCCGGAAGAATAATCGGTGTTGGGACTATATCAACTTGTTCTGAAAAAAATTCATATTCACCCTTCTACAATATTTTATTTAGTGAAAAATCGTTCTCCAAGAAAACAACATATGTTGACGAACCGGCGAGCTTTAGGATCAAAACAGAGGTACCCCTTCTGCTTTTAAGGGTAACCGAGGAAGATATACGGAGCCGATTTCGGTTCCAATTTATTCTTTCGATAAGGTATGAGACACGGGAAACAGTTCGAGCCAAACACCCGCATTTTGCCATAGTCGGAACTTTGTGAAATAATGCTTCAATAGGAGATTTTCCGGCTAAAATACCTGTTGGGTTTCGGTTGTAAAGAAATGTTGTCGTTAGAACTGCGTAATCTCAGAATTCCATGAGCATGCTTGCTTGCTTGAGTAATGCAATTGTTGTGTCAATAAAATGCCTATATCAACGCCTTTCCACAGATCCAATTTGATGATGACTATACGGGCAAGACAATCTGTGTTCGATTCCAACTCTTTCAAGAAAATTAGTTGATTTTTTGAATTCCAATGCATTGTCGGTTTGCATTTTCTTTATTGAACGTCCGCTCTGAAGTTCTGCCCACTTTCTGACCAGTGGAAACACTCAATTGAAATTGGTTGCTCCATCGACGAAGTTAATGTAGTATCGGTAGCCTTCACACGATACTACAAGTGTTGGCCCCCAGATATCTGCATATATGATCTCAAGAAAATGATTGTATATTGAATTTGTCGCTTTATGATTTATTAAATGGCTTTTAGCTATGATACATTATTCATAATCAGAGAATTTTTGAGTAGAGACATGGCAATGTGATTTTTATTAACTAAATCTTTAATTGCTCTGAAATGTAAATGTCCAAGCCGTGAGTGTCATTGATCTCCTGTAACAACCGAGAGTGCTTCGTCATTTTTCCCGATTTCTAGTGGTAGTTGATATAATCCATTTTTCTCCCGACCTTCAGCCAGCACCTTTTTAGTGTCCAGATCCCGAACCTTGACACTTTGTTTGTCAAATTAAATACAAACTCTGTTGTCAGCACATAATCGTTGCATAGATAATAAATTTCTCGAACTATTTGGTACTAGAAGCATCTCATTCAGACATAAACTGTTACTATTAATTTTAGCTTTGGATTTCCCCGATTGAGAAATAGGCATATTATCATCGTTGGCCACTATAACCAAAGATGTACCTTTATAAGGATGTGAAACCTGGATTAGCGTACCTATCCCTGTTATGTGTGTGGTCTCCCCCAAGTGGCTGTGCTCACTGCGTCTTGAGTCCCTGCAGCGGAAGAAGGATCGGCAGAGCCGGAGCTGTTGGTTGATGATGATACTATATCGAAACAGAGAATGTGAGAGAGATGATCGGAGCTTAGACGAGGTGGATGGTAAGAATCGAATGGTCTTTATTCATGGTGTGATGGTGTTTATATACAAGTTTGTGAATCTATTTTACATTATAACAGATTCGATTAGTAACAACTTTCTAATATTTAGTTGGTTACAATAATTTTAATAATTACTGTGATCAGTTGAGCTAATCTTCCTATGTGGACTCTGGTATTTTTTTTGATAACGGAGGGTATCTCTCTACAAAATGTTGAAATGTCTACCTCCAAGTTTCAAGTGATATACCAGTATATATATAGCGACACGCAAATCCTGGATCTTTAGAAATTTTATTAGTTATTGTGACCAGTTGAGCTAATTTCCCTGTGTGGACACTGATGTATTTTTTGATAACAGAGGGTACCTCTCTACAAAATGTTGAAATGTCTACCTCCAAGTTTCAGGTGATATACCTTACACATTGACATACAAATCCTGAATCTTTAGAAATTTTAATAGTTAGTGTAACCAGTTGAGTTAATCTCCTTGTGTAGACTTTGGTATTTTTTTTGATAACGGAGGATATCTCTCTACATAATGTTGAAATGTTTACCTCCAAGTTGCAGGTGATATACCAACACACAACGAGATACAAATCTTAAATCTTTAAAAACTTTAATAGTTAATGTGACCAGTTGAGTTAATCTCCTTGTGTAGACTTTGATTTTTTTTTTTTGATAACGGAGAATATCTCTCTACAAAATGTTGAAATGTCTACCTCCAAGTTTCAAATAACTAATCTCCTTGTGATATACCAGTACACAACGACATACAAATCCTGAATCTTTTAAAAAATTTAATAGTTGCTGTGACCAGTTAAGCTAATCTCCCTGTGTGGACTTTGGTGTATTTTTTTGATAACAGAGGGTGGTACCTCTTTACAAAATGTTGAAATGTCTACCTCCAGGTTTCAGGTGATATACCAGTACACAACGACATACAAATCCTGAATCTTTAGAAATTTTAATAGTTATTGTGATCAGTTAAGCTAATCTCCCTGTGTGGACTCTGGTATATTTTTTTGATAACAGAGGGTACCTCTTTACAAAATGTTGAAATGTCTACCTCCAGGTTCCAGGTGATATACCAGTACACAACGCGATATAAATCTTAAATCTTTTAAAACTTTAATAGTTACTATGACCAGTTGAGCTAATCTTCTTGTGTGAACTATGGTATTTTTTTGATAACGAAGGGTACCTCTCTACAAAATGTTGAAATGTCTACTTCCAAGTTTCAGGTGATATACCAGTATACATCGTTATAAATCCCGAATCTTTAGAAATTTTAATAGTTACTGTGACCAGTTGAGCTAATCTCTCTATATGGATTCTAGTATTTTTTTTATAACGGAGGGTACCTCTTTACAAAATGTTGAAATGTCTATCTTCAGATGATATACTAGTACACAACGAGATACAAATCTTGAATCTTTAAAAACTTTAATAGTTATTGATATTATTGTATGACAGGGAGGTAACATTTTTACATTATAAAAAAAGAGTCACAAGAGGGTTTAAGACAGGGTTTTAGACTTCTTGGTCAAAAGCGGTTACATAAATAGTTGATCAATCTATAGAACCCTAGATTCTACGATGACGACGGAGGGAGGCGATCTTGTTGTCGTCAATACACTTCCGTCAAACTCTCCCGATGGTCAAGCTACCTTCGATGACACTTCAGCATCCCAATCTCAGCCTCTTCCTGCTCACATCGTCACCGATTACCCCAACGGAATATACATGTGTTCGGCTTCAGATAGCTCCATTTCACACAGTGAGTCAGAAGACGATGACGATGATGTTTATAGTGGATCCGAGATTGAAAAACACGAAGGATCGCACGATGGAGAAGAAAAGCACGTCGATGAATCCATCCAGAATTCCACCTGCAACGATGACAGAAGGTTGAGTCCGTTTAAACAGAAACCTGAAACAGAAGCAGAAACGGAAAAGGAAAAAGTGAATGTGGTGGCGGTGGATGATGGTAGAAACACTGGAATCGTAACATCCAGTTCAGAACAGGGAAAAAATCTTCTACAGCTTAATGTGTTCACAGGTGTGGGTAATTTGGAACAGTCTAAGGACATTGATATCTTGGAAGTTGCTTCTTTGGTGGGGATTCGTTTCGAACCGCCTAGTTGGTGGCCCCTAGGTGGTTACAATGTGGTAAAGATGGATCGATTGGTTCCCTATCTTGATTCCTTATGGTTAATTTGATGTTGTTATCTTGATCCATTTTCTTATTGTATGCTATCTTCTTTGTATTGACGGCGGTCGGCGAGCAGAAGACTGAATAGATGGACGTTCTGCTGCAGTCATTTCACGGATTCTGCGGTCATTTTTAGGTTATTTCTGAATCTTCTATGCTGGATGTTTCATTTTTATAGCTGTTTGTGTTTGTTTCATACTTCAATGGCTCTTAGTTTTTGCATTTTCTTAAAGTTTATCCATTTTGCCCTTTGATGCCATCATAAGTAATCTAGTCTTACATCTGTTTGTAAAAATGTTTTGTTAGAAAATACCTTAAATCCATTACATGCTTAAACAAATTTTTTTGTCAATGCTTAATCTTCTGACCTCTAGTAAGCCCAATCTTTCACAGATTGAGGTTAATGTGTTATAATCATGGCACTCGTGTCTTCTGAGGCTACAATCTGCAGCTCTATATTGCCACCAATAGGGCTAAATATAAAATAGCCAATGATTTTGTTCATTTCCCAACACTTTTATAATCTGAGGCTTCTGGAATCTGATCCAAGTCAATTAATCTCTTCCAAATATCAATGGAATTTTAACTCTATCAAAAAAAGTTTCCTAAAATTAGAGCAATTGTTAGGTGGACAATTCCTCCATTTTTATATTTGGAACCGGTTACATGGTCCGATCTTCATTTATAAACTCATTATCATGTTATATCATCTTTAAATCAAATAGATGATATAAAAATATGAATCCCTTTCTATATAACAGTCTTCTTAATGGTTTTGAATTTTGATTATTGTGATTTGAATGCATAGTAAGAAATTTCAAAGCTTTAACAAAATGTTGATTATACTATGTTCTTTTTCTCAAATAGTAATCACTGCGGTTGATGATGTAGGAGTCCTGCATTTTCTTCAAGACCTTGCTTGATTGGTGTCTTTAATTATAGAAGTTGGTGCATTCTTTCTTATTCTCTTTAATATATCTTCTCAATAGTAGTTACTGAAAGAGTGCCCTTTGTGTTTCCAGGGTTTTAGTCTTTAACACTGTCGACTTTTGTTGGGTAGGGGTTTTCTTTTGTTCAAAAAATATACTTCCTTTTTTAAGCACGACCGTTGATATTTTTAATTTTTTTTACAAATAGCTCCCATAAAAGTAATTGTGATGCAATAGAGATCAATGATCTTCACTGTCTGTATGAGGCAATAGAGTAATCTTGACATCTGAGGACATTTCTGAAGGGAGGCATGCTTTCAAACTCGAGTACTTGACATTATGGTTGTTTTGTCTTAGTTTATAAGTGATTTTGATTTTTAGGTGATTTTATGACGATAAGTATTAAATTGTTTTTTAGGGAAGACTTGGGTCTTCACTCACATTCACGCAAAGGAGCCCTTGATCAATGTTTTATTTTTGTTGCAGATGGGGGAGATGCTTAGTTCTTTTATATTTTTTCTTCCAAAGAAGTCAGTCATGGGCATTCTCAAAAAGAACTTTCACTTTGGTCCAGTGCGAGAAGGATCATTATGATGTCTCAAATTACAACCCCTCAAATTTTTTCTTCTGATTGTGCATATAGAAAATTAACCAAACAAAAATGATTTCGTGATTTCAATATGATTAAACCAAACAAAAATATTTATCTAATTACATTGAGGTTTCATTACTTGAAAATATTTAACAAGAGTCAATATTTAAGCTATTAAAAAAATCTTTCTTATATGTTATCATAATCTCATTCAATCACTAATCATTCATTTGATTGTGCAATTTGAAACAGGTTTCGTCTCAGTCACTGATGTTTGGGAGAGACGTCGTTTACCGGAAGAGACAGTGTCTTGCCCGGAAGGAACCGCCACATAAAGGAAGATTAGAATTGGATAATATATAGAGCTTGTTCTACAAAGCAACAAACATCATGAGACGTCTGTCATGTCTTACGTCGACTAGGAAGACTTTTTATATAAAGTTAAAATTTGTTAGAAATGGAGTTTGTCTTGCCCAGTTTTACAGATATATACATAAAGATGAGACCTCTTAACCGACAACACTACTCAGAGTAGGCAAATTCCTCTAGGGGTGGCATAGAAACAGAACAAAACAGATAGCAAACAAAAAACAAGATGAAAATAACAATCTAGCAACTTCAAGAGTACCCAAGTCCGGGGATTTATCCTTGACATCAAAACAAATCTTGCAGAGTAATCTCCAGCAATTGAAACTGATCTTTGGAGATTCTATGCAATCTATTACTTCACCCAAACTGGTATCTGCTGCAAATTTCTATTCTTTCAAATAATACGATCGGTATTCCCTGATACAGGTAAAAGAATGTTTTTTGTTAAAAGGGCAGACAAATAAAAGATAGTTAATAATCTCAATTTCAAGGTTACAGTAGACACATAGGTTTCCACTTCTTCCTTGTTAGTTTCCATTGCTGCTGTTGAAATCTCGAGATGACGTGTCAGACTTGGATTCCGAATCATCAAAAATATACCATGTGGATGGCTGAGATTAGTAAGGTTAGGGTTATAGTACTCTCTGGATGGAAAATCCCAGATGATCTCATATATGCATAAATCTAAGATCATACAAACACTGTAATTTACATAACATGTAATAAGCATGTAAATGGTATATCGAAATTCGTATTCATGTCTGTTTTCGAATTCTGAATTCGAATTCGGATATCAAAAATGATATTCGAAAATTATCTAGACGGATTCGAATATTTGCAATATCCGAATTATGTTGAGAATAAATATAAATTAACTTTCGGATATCTGGACCGGACATCTGGATTTTAGGATAATTAATTGACTATTAATTTACTTTATTAAAGGTGATTTTATAATTTTATTTTAAGACTTTTTAAGGTTTTTATAAAAAGTTATCCGGATTCAGATTTTCCGAATATCCAAAACTTTATCCGAATTTGGATTAGGATTCAGATTTTCTATCCGAACGAATTCGGATTATCCAGATATTATCCGGATTCTTGTATCTGAATCCGACCGATATACATGCCTATTAATACGAGATCAAATCTCGATCGATTTCATCAAGGCAGACAATCTAAAGTTTATATAAGATTGGATTCATTTAAATCTTTGCCATGATTCATCTAAATCTAACGGCAAGTTATTTGGATTTTGTTAAATTTTTTCATATCTTGAGCATTGCATATGAATCTACATCTTATAAGAAACACAATCTTTCACATATTGAAATACAAGTTATACGCTCATAAAAGTTCAACCTCTTAAGACTTCAGTCCTTGGCTAGTTAGTTAGAGTTATAGCTGTATAAGAGATAAACGATGTTTTTACATTTACTGTACTTACGTTTTCTTATATTATGTAATCTTGGATATGCTCAACCTTTTTTTTAAGTAACGAAAGTTTTAATTTCTCAAAAAAAAATGATAGACTTTTCGTCATTTTAATTTTATCAGATATTAATTTACGTCGCTTAATAAATTACCTGATCATATATTACGTGAACTCTGATATATTTCGAATTTATTATACTTTGTACTTACTTTTACTTGAAATAAAATGAGATAGTCTAGGGTTAAATTTCAGTCTAACGACTAATTAGGCAGTTTTATTTAGGAAATATTTTACCATTGGATTAAAAATTAATTTCTAATGAAGGGTCAAGATTATTGGTGACCAGACATTTCCACGTATATATATTAAGTAGAATGTTTCGGTCGGTACTCACTCTTCCGTACTAGTTTTTTGTCTACATTTTCTGTTAAGGAGAACGGAAGCAACCTTTCGTCATCGATCTTCATCTTCCGATAATCGGATCTTCCTTCTTCGATCATCATCGTCGCCGTCGTATTCGTCTGTAGCTTGATCTTATTCGTCGTCGGCATCAGAGGTTTTCTTCTACATTGTGTTTTCCGCTGATTTTTGTTTTTTTATTTTTTTTTTAGTTGTTTCGCTCTAAATACTTTCCATGATTTCATCGCTGCAAGTTTCGCCGCCGTGCACGCCTCTGGAGTCGCCGGTCAGGAGAGTTTACGGATTTCAATTTGATGTAAATGGTTAACATAGTATTTGGATCATTTTTTTTTTTAAATGAATTTGCTGATTTTTTTTCTTCTTCTTAATATTCGGTTGGTGTTGTTGGTTTGATTTAGTTTGATTTAGTGGAGTTACTGTCTTCAAGTGTATCTCTGTGGCAAAGATGAGTATTTATGGTGGTGAAAGGAAGGAAGAATTTACAGCCCTTTCTAAAAATCAAGAGGATATTGGGTTTCTTGATTTCAAAGACAATGAGTCAGTTAATGGTTATCATATTCCATTTGATTGTCCGTTAATAATATCAAATCCGTTTCAATTGCGAAATGGAAAACCTCAGTCTGCCATCGTTGGAGAGGTATGTGCCGATGTGTTTACGTTGGAGAATCCGACAGATGAACCTGCTGAATTGTGGCGTGTGAATATTTTTGCTTCAAAGCCCAAAGACTGTTTCACTCTATCATTAATGAAGCCTCCTACACCAAATTCTAGTCAGGAGGAAATAGATGATTTTCTAGGATTGACTGTAATTGAAGATAGAGTGCTTCAACCTGGCCAAACACTCAAAATTTGGCTGTCATGTAAGCCAGAAGAGATCGGTTTGCTTACTTCAGTCGTCCATTTCGACGTGAATGATGAAAGAATGGAAAGAGTTGCTTTTTTATTAGCCGAAGACAGTGTTTCGCAAGCATTGGCTTCTGAAAAACCTTATACCGCGGCTTCTAAAAAGAATAGTTTTCGTGTCGATCAGTTTAAGCCTGGGTCTCGACCAAATAAACAACCTATCAGAAATAAATATGTTTTCAGACTTCATCAATTTCAAATACCCGATAAGATTCGTGAGATGGTTGAATGTGAACAAATTCCTCCAGTCCTCTTTGATGTGTTAAATCCAGAAAATTATGCGGAATATTTCAGCACTCTACTTGTCATGGAAGAAATTCACCTTGAGGCAAGTAACGTAAAAAGTTTGATGTAGACAACTCATATATATAGTATGCATGACTTTTAATGGATTTAAATTGTTAATTGAATTATTAATTACTTAATTCATCCTTCACATGGCATGGTTTTTCTTTTCTTACAGTTTCTTTTCCTTGCAGAATGAGATGTTGGGCTATAGCATGGAAGAAGTGACCATGAAGAGGAAAGGTAATCACTACTTATCACTTATGGTACCTGGATTGGCAGAGAAACGTCCTTCGCTTGTTAGCGGTGACTTTATATTCGTAAAACACAGTGATAAAATTGTACAAGCTAATTATTACCCATACCAGGTAAATAATTTTTTTATTAGGTTATTACTAATTTGTAATTGCAAAAGAAGATAGCATTTATTAATTCTTTTATTTTTATTTTTAGGGATTCATCCATAGAGTTGAGGCTGATGAAATATTCCTCAAGTTTGAGACGGAAATGCATAGTCTTCATCAGAATAACTATCTTTATGATGTTAGATTTACATACAACAGATTAAACATGAGGAGGTTGTATCAGGCAGTTCATACTGCACAGAGTTTAGGACGTACTATTCTTTTTCCATCTGAATTTTCAAGACCAAGGTTTATAAGAAATGTTCGTTTTACACCCCTGACTCCAAATATTAACCAAGAACAAGGTTTTGCTATTGAAAAAATACTTGGATGCCCTGGCATTCCTCCCTATATTATCCATGGACCTCCTGGGACGGGAAAGACAATGACAGTGGTAGAAGCTGTTTTGCAAGTCTACATGAAGAAGAAAAATGCCAAAATTCTTATCTGCGCTCCATCAAATAATGCAGCTGATCATGTGTTGGAGAAGATTATCAGTTGGGATGAAATAATTCAAGAGAGTAAGGTGTTCCGTCTAAATGCAGTGAGTCGTTCATATGACGATGTACGGTCTGATTTTCTTCAGTTTTGCTTCTTTAATGATATGGTGTTTGCTTGCCCTCCACTAAAAGTATTGGAACGTTACAAAATTATCGTATCAACGTACATGGGTGCAGCCCAATTATATTCATCAGGAATCCAGGAAAATCATTTTACACATATTTTCTTAGATGAGGCTGGACAGGCCTCAGAACCTGATACCATGGTTTCTTTAGCAAACCTTTGCTGTAAAAATACTGTTGTTGTAATGGCTGGAGACCCAATGCAGTTAGGACCAGTTATTTTTTCAAAGGATGCTGTGAATTACGGCCTAGGCAAATCATATCTTGAAAGACTGTTTGAAACAACGTACTATAGTAACTGTGATCAAAATTATTTAACACGATTGATTCGGAACTATCGTTCTCATCCGGCGATTTTGGATCTCCCATCAAGACTTTTCTATAATGGTGAATTGATTGCTTGCAAAGACGATTGTGATCCATCTATCTACGAATCACTCAACTTTCCTAACAAGAACTTTCCCATTCTGTTTGTTGGCATTCAAGGATGTGATGAGAGAGAAGGTAATAACCCATCATGGTTCAATCGAATTGAGGCCAGCAAAGTAGAGAAGATTATTAGGAATATCATGACAAACACAGAGTTAACAGAATTTGATATTGGCGTCATTACACCTTATCGCCAGCAAGTGTTAAAGATTAAGATAGCTCTTGATAATTTTCCTGATGTCAAAGTTGGAAGTGTTGAGCAATTTCAAGGTCAAGAGAAGACTGCCATTATTATATCGACGGTTCGTTCGACAGTTAAACATAATGAGTTTGATCAAACATTCAAACTTGGATTTCTTAGCCATCCCCGAAGATTTAATGTTGCTATCACTCGTGCTAAATCTTTGCTCATTATTGTTGGAAATCCTCATATCATCATGCAGGTAAGTACTCATTTATTCTCTATTGTTCGCCTTCTTAATATTATACTATATTTGTTTTTTCTTTTTTACTCTTTAACTTAATGCATGATACTGAATTGCTGATATTGGAATTTGAAATCATCTGCAAGATATATGTTAAATTGTTAATAACATCATTTTGTTGATTTTTAAATTTGTGGAAATTCTTTACCAGTAAAAAATAGAAACCATGGAAATTCAATTTTTTATGTATCTCATTTTCATGAGATTGGAAGGTATTGCAAACTAAAATTCTATCGAGCATTATATGATAATTTTCATGGAATCATTATATAATAATTTTTTCGTATTCCTCATTTTGATTCTTCGTATCTCATGTTCATTTCCTTTACCCAAATCAGTGTTTTAAGTATTAAATGCTCTGTAGGGGCATTGATATGCCATTGTGATTTTTTAATACCTGTAACAAAATCTTATGCTGTGATTATGGATAAATACTTCATTTTGTTATATTTTCCAGGATCAGAACTGGAACAAGCTTCTCAAGCTTTGTGTTGATAATGGTTCTTATCAAGGCTGTGATATACCACCAGAACTGCTCAAACAGTCCGAAGAACCCATACCCACTGATACTCAATGGGGCGATTTGACTATTCCCGAATATAATGACACTGGAACATCATCTAATGCTCAGTGGGACGACTATATTCCTGAACATGGAGCACCCAATGTTTACTGGGACGACTATATTCCTGAACAAGGAGCATCCGATTCTCAGTGGGATAACTATATGCCTCAACAATCCAATTCTCAATGGGACGATGAATACGTACCCGAGCAGTATTACCAGTATAACAAAGCTAACTCAGATGAGGCAGCAAATAGTCAGGGGAACAAAAGTGATCCATACACCAACAATGTAAAGTGGGAAGAGTGAGTGAATTGATGTTTAATTCGATGTCTGGAGGATGGTATTTATTTAAACTATTTAAAAATATTTTGATCTATTTATATGAACAAACTTCAGGTGAGATAACCCAAGATGAGATTGAATGAGATATTACAATTACCGTAGTTCATCCTTAATCTGATATCTTATGGAATCTCATCTTGGATTATCTTACATGATTCCAATTCTTATTTGAAATATAAAATCTCCATTATTATCATCAGGAAAATTTGAAGCTGGTAAGATTTTGAGAATTCAAATTTTTTTTAACAGGTATTCTTTATTATGTATGAGCATGATCATTAAATATTTATTGTCGCGATTATAAGTGGCAGAGTGATTTAATGGTCTAAGGTTTTAGTCTCTAATTTTCACCATGATATAATCAATGATATATTATGTAGTTTTGGTATATAGGTTTTTGATGTCTTGGAAAAATGAGATACAATTCGAATTGCTTATTAAAAAAGAAAATAATTTTATAAATCGTCATTGAAAAAAATAATAATAATAATAATATTTTGGGCTTTGTCATTGTTGGCCTTGATAATATTATTATTGGGCCGTTGTTGGACCATGAAAATCAATGCCTTTTGATTAAAAAAAAAGATTCCAGAACGAAAGGGGGAGAGAAGGAAGAGATGAGTGGAAGGGTGTTGGGATTGGTTGCGGAGCTGGAGTACAGCATTAGATCAAACCAAAATGTACGCCGGTAACGGCTCGCCGGAAGCCAGTCCTGATAGTCGATGTTCGTTCTCTTGTAGATTTTTAGGGTTTTGAAATTCAGTGGTTTGATTTTTATGGCAGGAGAAAATAACGCCGGAAGAGGAGCAGTATTTTCGGAACCTGAAGGATCATTACGTGGATGTCTTCTCGACTAGTTGTATTGTTTCTTCACTGATCACTTGGAAAGGTATTGCCTTGTGTTTCTATTTTTTTTTTCTATTCCAAATAATTGAATGAATTGATGGTTTAATTTTGGAATTCCGAACTATGGCCCAAGAATTCAATCAAGTGAATCAACCTACACAACAAACTACCATGCCTTTTTTGGTGGTTTTGCACCTCTGGTAAAATTCTTATGGTTTTGAAGAATAATTCAAGATTTGTTCTTTGAGTGATTATTATTAGTGTGTGGTCAATTGAATAATTGCCTGGTTGCAGTAGTTAGAGTGCTGATTTGGTGAAATAGATATGAAAAGAGTTTAATTCCAAAGCACAAACTCACCTGAAAATAGGTTTTCATTTTGATGATGTTCAAAAAGGACTCCACCAGAAACCACTCGGTGTATTGAAGGATGCTTTTCTTCAGGATGACCTGGAGAGGGGTTTGTCGACGGAATGAATTTTATGAGAGATTTTAAAATAGTACTGGAAAAGAGCTCATAATTTCCTGTTGTCTCTGGAAATACATTAGAATTCTCTATCTATATCTGCAAATACGACATCAATCAAAACCTAGAAAAATTATCTTATCTTGCTAAATTTATTGTTTTTAGACCAAGTCATTGACATGTTTATTCTTGTTTTAGTATTTCTCTTGTATTTTATTTCTAAGTTAATATCTTTGTTTTTATAATAAGTTGTTTCCATTTTCTTCTCTTGTTTAGTGTTTCTATGATGTATCCAATTATCATTTATTGCCATAAACCAATTTTTATTCAAATTGTGAAAACCTTCACTTTATTCTCTACAGCAACAAAGAAGTATAGTTTTCTACCGCGGTTCTTCTATTCAGCTGGTAAGTTTACCAACACCATTTAAACTGCTACAAATTTTGGTTGTGTTTTACATAATTGGTACTATTAATTAGCTTTTTAATCATAGAATATTTGACTGTTGGTATTTTAGATATATCTAATCAAATTTTTTATTATATCTAATTTTTGTCCAAATATATTATCATTTTCTATTTCTAAATGCAGAAATCATGATTATATTATGATTATTGAAGCATTAAACATGTAAAAGAGAGTGTAAAGCAAAAATAAAAATTGAAAATAAAGAAACCGTTAGAGAAAAGTTGTATAAGAAAAATAAAATACTGTAAATCCGTTTAAGGAGGCGCGTGCTCCACTTGAGTTTATACTCATGTATCAGATCATCCCCACTCAGATCACCTAATTTGTAATCAAGGTTTATGAGTTTATCATTATTGATGACCTGGTCGTTTGATATATTAAGATATGGACATCGATCAGTGTACACAGCACTACTAAATTCTAATAATCACTACATCAAATACATCCTTTTTGTCATCACTACATAATTACATACACAACACTTCTATATCACTACATAATCACAAGTTTTTGCCATCTACTCCGTTAAAATTCTTTTTGTCATGATTTAGTATAATTTCATCAGGTAATTTGAATATTTAATTCAAACGTGCTTTTCTAGTGTGGTTGTATTGATCTGTAAGATTGCTTTTATATTATAGCATCTTGGTGTGGTTGTGCAGGTGCATGTTTTATTGGTGGTTATTGGGGGGTGAGATTAGTTGAACATTCGTCTCTCGATCCTATTTTTGAGGCAGACGGTAGTCGGATGCAAAGAGAACTGGCTAATATGTAAATATTCAACCTTGTCACATGTTCAAGTCTGAAATAATTTCATAAATAATCCAAATTTTAATTTTTAAGAATGAGATATAAGTAATCATCATATGCTGTCAATACAGAATGTTGGCAAGGCACCAAATGGATTCTGTAAAGTCATCATTTATCAGTACGCATTTATATAAGCTCTTGTATCCTGAGCAAGTTTTTGGAGATAAATATCCAGATAAGTCCTTTGTAAGATGGCGACTTCGAAACGTCTACGAAGATAGCTCAGTTGCGCTGTCAATTCTAAATCCTCCTACAGACTCCATTCCACAAACTGAAACCAAATTGGTAAGAGAATATTCTACGATGTTAAGCTTGATCTACAAATCTTTTGGTTAGGAATTTATTACCATTTAATGAAAAAGTAAAAATATTTTTCTTAGCCATAAATAATGATTTCCTGATTTATGAAATTACCTCTCCAGAAAGGTTTCCTTTTGTACTTGTAAAAACAAAATTTCTTTTCAATTTTAATGATTTCATACTATTTTTTCAGATGAAATCAATGGGAGTTGAGAAACCAGGTATAGGTGAAGTGCTAATTGCTGATCCAATGGATTGTATCTTTGATCATACTGAAACAAGTGGTAATAATGCGAACTCCGATGAGAGTATGCGAACAAAGAGGATTTCAAGAGCTCAACGCAGAGCACGACGAAAACACGAAGCACGAGAACGAGGTCAATCTGCCAGAGCTGCTGCTGATACTAAATTTGAGCGCTCAACCCACCAAAATCCAAATGATTGGTGATGTTAATTACTTCAGTATCCCACCCACCTTTGTATCTATAAACCCAAGGTACATTTTCTGTAAGAAATAATACTGAAAAATGTTTCTTGAATCCTTGATATTCAATTATACAATGATGGAACCTGTTTCTGGAGAGGTTTTGAATTTGGTTGGATTTTTTCTTATCTAAAGATATCATATCCCCATAAATAAATAGCTCTTGAATCTTCTACCATTGATTTTATGAGAACAAATGAGAACTATAGATCTGACCGTTAATACTAAATCCAATGACTGAGATATCTGATCTGTGGTCACTCGTAAAAAAATTCTATAAATTCAGTGGGTTTATTCCGGTAAAGACCTTCATGTGTTACAAACAAAATATCGGTTAAAAAAACAGACAGAAGCCGATCGACGGGCAACAACCGGCAAGCGGCGATGGGATTCGCCGAACAAGCGAGAGAAAACCATGTCAAGAAGAAAGTAGAAGAAGGTAACAGTTTCTTCTTCTTCATCCTCCTCTCTCCCACTCTCTTTCTTCTTCTTTAAGTGCTGATCCAACCGATCTAAATCCCTAAATCCTTGGCAATCGTGTTTTCTAAAGCACGATTGTCATCATCGATGTGCAAATTTCTACAAATTCGCAGCTTCGATGGATCGAGGTTCAACAAACTGTTTAAGATATGATCCCACCGAATCAAAATCCTCCCCCTCCCTTTCTTTAAGCGAGCGGTGGAATTCAATTGCTGAAGGAGAATGACATATTGTTTGATTCTCCATTTTCCTTCCCATCCACAGCTTTACGCAGCAAAATGAAGAAAAATGCACTGAAGATGTGCAATGTGCAGTCCAAACTCTATGCGGAATGTGCTGCTGGAAGAACTATATCCGTTGTATGGCATTGTCGTAAGCAAGCAAAGGAACTAAACAGCTGCCTTCATCAATAGTAAGTTGATCCATTCCTCTTCTTTTTTCCCTGTTTTTTTTTTTTGGTTTTCATATATAAATCACTATGGGTTTTGCCCGTGGCCACTTAATCATTTCTTCTCTATCTGATTGATTAATTGATTCTTCTATTGGTGGGGGGTATAGGAAGAGTGGGAAAAGTAGCACCTTAGCAAAGAACAATTGCTAAGCTTTTACTAATTTTTATTGTCTTCTAAGATATCACAACTCGACTTGTGTATACTGTTGTGCTAACAAGTAACAAGCACATAACAACTAATGCAATTGCTGATGTACTCATCACTCATGTACTAAATCACTAACTAATAATTTCTACAAACAAGATTCAAACAGTCTCATGAGCTCTTAATATTTGTGTTGTTTGGGATTTGAATCTCACCAAAAAGATACCTAGGTTGTGATGGTCCATGCTCCCATAAATCCTAAGCCTTATGTTGAGAGTTTTGGCTTTGTCATTTTTTTATAATGTCATTTTTACAAAATGTAAAAATGTCTATCTTCGGCCTCCGAAAGTGTGAGATTCGAACCTTGAATCTTCAGAAACCTTTATAGTAATTGTTATCATAGGTTTCCTATGATAACCTAACCCAGTTGAGCTAATTTACTTATGTTATGTTTGATTCATAGGTTTCCTATATATTAAAAATACATCAAAAACGTAGGGATAAATTGTTTTATTTCTCAACTTACCTTGCCATCTTGCCACTCAGTGCATCTATGCCGTGGCATCAGGATTTAGGTCATTGACCATCATTGACCATCAGGATTAGCTTATATTTTCTCTCTTATTATTTTGTTGTCTTTATAATTAACGCATTGGAACATTGTTGCATCTGATTGACATTGTGACCTCATTTGATAGCAATGTGATTAAATTTTAAAGATCTCAAACTTTTATTCTTTGCAGTACTAATGATTTAGTCTTGGAGGAAATGAAGATGAACTACATGCAGGAAGAGGACAACAAGGTAAGAAGTTAAGAAAATGTTTCGCAGGGATCTGAGTTGTTACTGTTCAAAAATGTTATTGTAGAACAGAATTTACACCTGGTTTCTTATACCCTTGTAGAGAACATTAGGTTTTTATGTCACTAAATGATGAATAATTGCCATTTTGAATTTTCCCAATGATATATTGATGTAAAAGATTTTGGAAAAGAGGAATATTATTTAAAAGAAGATTTTTCGTTTCACCATTTGATTAAATTCGATCAGTCAGATTTCACGTTCTTATTTAATGCGCATCTTTTTAAATATTGGTTAGATTTTTGATCGATCAAATTAAAAAAGTCATTTTCACCAAAAATTCAATCTCTTTAAACATGAAGAAAAACCCTCTTTAATATCTTTTTTTGAACACTCTTTATTTTGTTAATATCTTTTTTTGAACACTCTTTATTTTGTTAATATCTTTAACATCACTCTACAATCGATCAGATTTTTAATATCTTTAACATCTTTAGCATCTCTTTGTTTTGTTATTTTTTGCTTCCAAAAACTATCATGAGAATAGAAACCTCACTCTGCAATTAAACAATTCATGTTAATACATCTACAGTCTGCAAACCTACTGTTTTCTGAACTATTCAAAAAAATTATCTGTGGTTAATTAAGTGATCCTTATAGATAATAGCTCTTATAAAACACCACAACGTTTGAGCAAACAATCCATACAAAAAATACCATTATAGGAACACACTCCAAACCTTGACAAAGAAAAAATTGACAGCATTCAACTGCTAAGTTGGTTTTCTCATGTTCCTACCGGCACGGATCACTTCATCTACTAGCAACAGTTGGGAGGCAATAACAGGCCTGTCATTGTAAGAAGATTCGTTTATGGACATGTATTTCATGAAACTGAAAAAGAACAAATGAATTGACGTTTTTTTTACCCAGAGTTTATAATTTGGCGTTTCACATTGTAGTTGTCAAAAATTCCCTCCATTGATGGATCAATTGGTTCCCCATTATGCTGGTTTAAACCTACAACGTTATCTCTGTCATGCTCACCCTGATAAACAAATAGGATGAAAGTCAGATATCATAATGAGGTGAAAACTAAAAATATTAGAGAGTAAAGAACAAAGCTTACGGTTAGAGAGATGATAACATCTTGAGTGTCAAGCCCTGAATTCTCTGCTAATGTTTTTGGTATCACCAAAAGTGCATCTGCAAATGCTTCCACGCCAAGCTGGGCCCTCTGCAGAGGGCAAGCTAGAATTAAAATGTTTGCAGAGAACCAGAGAGGTACCTTTTATGAGTCTAGGAAAACACAATTACATACCCCTTTAACAGTTTTCTTAACATTGTTGATCAGATTTTGGCGAGCAGCAACCTCAAAAGCACCTGCTCCCTGATTTTCAAAATAAAATACGATTAGTTGAGATTTGAAAGCTGAGTAATTTTCAACAAAAATACCTTATAATATTTTTTATTCACTTAAAAATGAATCAAAATGTTGGCCTAGGACCATTTATCATAGTAATGGACCAAGTATGTTTGAAATTTTATAAAGAAAATAGAAGACTCTCACCAGCACAACCGCTTCATCCTCAAGGGTATTTTTAACAGATCTAAGACCATCACGAACTGCATCCTTAATTTGAGCAATTGTGTGATCATTGGGTCCTGATATTTTAAAACATTACAAAAAAACAGATTTTAGTATTTTGAATATTTGCATTGATATTTGTATATATAATAAAATGAGTTTTTTTTGTAAATATGTCAAAGTCATTTAAGTATCTAACCTTTAATAAGTATAGTGCATGAGTGTGGGTTCTTCACATTTTCCACAAAAGTGTATTTTTCTTCTCCAAGAACATGCTCATAGACAAGTCCTGCCCAGCCCAGACAGTCTGTTGTTAAGTTTTCTACTGAATTGATAGCTTCACCTCCACAAGCAAGCACTAAACGCTCCATATTCCTCCTCTTTGCTCTCCGTAGAGCAACTATCTACAGTTTGCAAAGATATGTATACGGTGGTAAATGATTTAATACTGCTTAGGAACAAACATAATATATAAAAGATACTAAAAATCATGCTTTCCTATGTATCCATCGGTGCTAACATATGCTTGAAGGACGCACAAACTATTTTGTGAGGTTGACAGGTCTGCCCAAATAGAATTAAAATTAATTTGGTTTCTACTAGTCAAAATCGTAAATCTCTCTCAATTTGCGATTTCTGACAGCAGCAACCAAGACAAACTGCCACAATGTTTTCCGGGCTTCCAGCCATCATTGTGGTTTCTTTTAGAGAATCATCATTGTTTCTTTTGACAAATCAGATAACCTACATTATGAGTTTGTGTTTTGACCTTATGTTGGATTAATTGACTTCACTGTCTAACATCTGAGTGGTAGGTCTAATTATGTTGTATAATTTTATATAAAATGCAGATTTCTCTTGCCATGTTCCTACATAGAAAAACATGGTAAAAACAATATACTTTTAGAACAAAGATCCAACCCAAATCTTACTATGCATGTATATGCAGACCTGACATGAAACCTTGAATTATATTTACTCAAAATGATTACTCCCTTAAATGAAGGTCTCTAAGTAAAAAATAGCAAACAGCCAAATACTCTTTAGAAAAACAACATATTTTACTAGGAAAATAATGACAGAAATTACAAACAAGTAAAGTAAACAATGCAAACATTCAAACAATGCATATTTTAACATTCAAACATTGAAACAATACAAAATGATAAATTGACAGGTTGTGTTATTCCATTTTAGATTATTTTTAGGAATAAAATTTAGATGCATAAATTTTTCTGTCAATACTCAATAGCCTTTATATATTTAAATTGATTTATTATTATTTAACTTGAATAATTGAAAGTTGAAACTAACCCCTGCTCTGGAAAGAAGATCTAGAGAAGGAGGATCTATTCCTTTTTGATTGATCAAAACAAAACTCTTTTCATCATTTCCACATACCTAGAATATCGAAAGAAGTGAACACATCAGGATATGTCATAAATGATCATTTCTATAGTAATAGCAAACGGGAAAATAATAAAAAAAGTACTTTACTTTATTCTTGAGATCAATGATTTTCTGCACTCTCTCATCTACTTGTCGTCTTTCAGCAGCAACTAACTTCTCTCGCTGCTCAGCATTTGAGTAAAAAAATCCAGCATTTACCTCACTGAAAAAATCATATTATACAGACTGAAATTAAAGATTTAACAAACTTGTACCACTGTACAGACATACTAAAATATACATTGGCGAAAATTAACAAATCTGATTGATCTAGAATCTAGGCATCTGGTATTTCAATCATGTACCACCACTTTAAGTCAATTTTATGATTTATCTAAAAGAAAATGAATTTGCTAATAAAAAATTACCTTTTCTCATACTCCAATGAGACATTGGCAGTTAATATATAGCAATTCTCCACTCTCTTTTTCATATCAGGATGTCGTGAACCATGATCCAAAACAAGACCCTCGACCTGGAAAAAGTTTTTTTATAAGAGGTTATTATCCATTAGTTAATGAAAATATGCCTTGCTCAGTTTTATAAATAAATACATGTACAAACAAAGAGAGACAGAGACCTACAACTGTTATGAAAAAGTTATGGCAAAATGAATAATTCAATGATGGGAGTTTCCTTTGCCATATATACATAAAATATTTAAAACATAGTAAAAATACTTATAACAGATTAAAATCACATACAAACTTGAGTTTCATATTTGAACCCTTGAATGTACCTTATTTATTTTTATAAATTGAATTAAAGATTGAACACACTAGCACAGTAGAATCATTCATAACATATTTAAAATTTAAATGAAAATAGTGGCAGTGTCAAACAGTAAAAAATTATAGACTATACCAAGCGAGTGTCAACATCAAACTTATGTCGCATATGCATAATCTCAACCATAAAAAGATCAATAGGTTCTTCGGGCTTTTGGATACAAAGCACCTGCAAATGTAGCACAAAAAGAAAATAAAAGGATTATGTAGAGACAAGAAATATTATAACATGACTTGAAATTTATTAAATATCCCCGAATATTATTCTTCGGATCAATTGAAAGTACTCACGGAATTGACCACGATATCAGTCAACTGGTCAGCTAGACTTTCATGCAACTGCAAAAAGAAACCCATATAATTAGTCGTGTTACTCATGTATGTAAAAAACACTTTTAGTGTCTAAGAAAACAAAAATACCTTGGTTCTAAGTGTTGTTCTGGCAACCATTTTGAGAATCTCTTTATCAGGCGTAGCACCCATTACAGCAGGTGTTTTAAACTTCTCAAGAAATTCAAGTGTGGCTCTTTTAGCGATTTCAAACCCGTCTACAAGCATCCGTGGATGCATTCCTACAATCCAGTTTATGACCCAAACAAAAGAATTCATTTTTAAAAGAAAGATCAACTGATCAAGGTAAATTATTTTGAAGCAAATAGATAATGGAACAAATTAACAAAAAAAGTATCAAGAAAGCAACCTTCGTCAATGTACCGTTCAGATTGCTTCATAAGCTCGCCAATAAATAGAACAGTGGATGTCGTGCCATCTCCACTGGTATCATCTTGTGCAACGGCGGTCCTAGCGATCATAATGGCCGTCGGATTTTGAATTTGCTGCAAAGTATACAAAAAAAAAATGAACTTGATCCCGATCTCAGTTGGTGATGAAGAAGGAAAAAAAAACATACCATCTCCTTAAGAAGAGTGTTTCCATCCTTGGTAAGCTTGATACTCCCAGAACCTCCGACAAGCATCTTGATGGTCCCCTTCGGTCCGAGATTGGTCTTAAGCACATCTTGCAAACCTTTAGCAGCATTGATGTTCATATGCAGAGCTGCCGATTTATTGAGAACCTCTGCATTCGGATTCAGAACCCGGAGAGACATCTTAGAGAAGAATGAATGAGAATAAAACAAGAGACCGATCGATCGATCGACGACCTATAAAACTAGAATTAGGGTTTTCCCTCGTGTTATTTTTGTTTGTCCTCTGTTGCTTTCTCCACTTCCTATATGACATGGGCCCGTAATGGGCTGGACCAAATTATTACCCCACTCAAAATAGTACAGTAAAATATTATTTTATAAAGAATATTAGAAATAATTATCAATCGAAATCAAAATACGTCAAATTAATCATGTCTGTTAGATCAACTTTTCGTCGTACATGTATTATGGTTTATATTATTTTAATCATTAGATTAAATATTAATGGACACGATTCAGTTCTTATATTTAATTACGACTAGTTTCAGAGATATCAAAATGATGTACCTCGTGAGATATTCAATCTTGGTCGTTTGTTTTCCTTGAGATGTTGTCCATAAAAGAAAAGAAAAAGAATAACGTAAACCGTGAAATGTCTTATAAATGATGATTTTACCAATATCTTTCGAAATATCTCATTTTCAATATCTCACAAAAAAAACGTTTTATTTAATTATAGTTACTATTACATAGGGTGTTTAAACGAGCCGAGCCGAATCAAGCTTTTACTTATAGAGCCGGGCTCGAGCTCAGCTCGTTAAGATATCATCTGGGCTCGTGACCTCTCACATACTTAACAAACGTTTTACCATCTGTGTTTTAGTTTTTTATGTTTCTTACCGAACCCACCAAGCTTAACGAGCTGTCAGCCTAGCCGAGTTTGGAATGTCCAAGCTCGAGCTCGGCTCGTTAAGCTTAACGAGCTTGAGCTTGAGCTTCAGGCTCGGGCTCAGCTCGTTGGGATCACAAGCCCAAGCTTAAACGAGCCGAGTCAGGCTTTATTTGACACCCTACTATTACACTAATACACAAGTGTATAATCTTATTGATCTCCCTTAATCCCTACAAGATTGGTTGTATTTATAATTTTCGTGGACGACAGTCGACAGATGCAGAAGAATACTGCATGCAATTGAGGGATAATGGTCTATTAAGTTATACAGAACCTGTGGTGCATCTTGCTAAGTAGTAATCATACCCACTTAAAAGGATGAACATTTCTG
Organism: Zostera marina; assembly: GCA_001185155.1. Lineage (NCBI taxonomy): Eukaryota > Viridiplantae > Streptophyta > Magnoliopsida > Alismatales > Zosteraceae > Zostera > Zostera marina. Next base: position 55,811 of record LFYR01000836.1, read on the forward strand.
CGACTGTATATTAGTTCAAATCCTGCACAGTCATCGCTATAATTAGCTTAAAACAGAGGTTTATGATCATAATACAAAACCTTAATTATCTATTATATAAGCACAATATTCATGCGTAAAATTCGGGTAAGAACCATATTATATTTATGAGCATAAACTTGTATTGTAGAGAAGTGGTGATATTTATACATGGGTATAATTGTGTTTATGGAAGTTGATTGTGGAGACCACATCTATGCTAGCAGCCTTAGGTCACTTTGATAGAATAACAGTTAACTTGGTATTATGCATCATAGATATCCATCCGTTCTTCGACAGAAACACTGCATATGTGGCAGATTTTGCAATTCTTGGCGCAAGACCTACCATGACCAAGCCAAATAAAAAAAAAGTCAGTGAACAACGATGAGCAAGCATGAATTCGTGACAAAGTGCTGCAAAATGTATAACAATAACACATACTTGCATAGGATACGGTGTTTGCATGGAAGCAACACCACATGGATCTCACTCTCAAAGCAAACTCTACAAAGAACTTTTTCCTGATAATATGTAAACATAGAAAACGATTAGCTCTTTCTAAAACACTTTTTCGGTAAAGATAAAATTCCATTTATATTGGAGTGGGTACAAGCTGCATATAACCCAAATGTTATAACTTATAAGGTTAACATAATATGCTCCCATACAATTCTTATATGGCATGACAAAATTTTCTCAAGAAATGATTGACTACCATACAATAAACATGTTGAGATCAATCGTTATAAAACGCTTTAATATCAAATCTACATGTATTCAAATTGTCGTCTCCTTGCATGGAGTATACAATTGATGAGTGGATTTTATGAAATTATGAATATGAGGAGGAACCAGTAATAGTTAATGATGGATTTTTTTTTTAACAATTAAATTTCATTAAAAAATAAGGGCAATGCCCAAGTTACACAGAGTAAAGAAATAAATAAAAAAAGTAAAAAAGAAATGAGCAAGAAGCAAAAAGCTCATTGACTCTCTTCCATTAACTATGTAGTTTAGTTATACAGTAACTAGATACGCTGCCTCAGGAGGGTAGTCACCCTGTTAATGATGGATCTTATATATCAAACATAAAGCCATGTGTGCAAATAGAATATAAGAAACGTACATTGTTAAGCCTTTCATACTCACTCCTGCTATATTTAGAGATTTTAGCTTGCTCTCCAAGAGCAGCTTGCAATCGCCAGATCTGTACATTGAGATTAAATATGTTTATCTAATCATAGGGATACAGAAAGCAAAAACAATTGTAGAAAGGAAAATAGCAAAACTAACACCTCCTCTGTCAGATCTTTTTTAGGCATTTTTTGAACTATTTCTGGTGGATATCCGCAAAATGTATTATACCTGTAACAAATGCCATATAGAAAGTCTAAATATCCAATTCCATAAAACCATGCTACAAAAATAAAGTCATTCCAAATTATTATATAAGAAACTAGATAGTGATCTTGTGCTTTTAAACAACCAAATTATCATGAAATCTCTAAATCAAAATTTGTTTGAGATTCGTCAATTCCAATATAAAGGAGTATACTTAGCCCAGAAATAAACAAAGTGGCAAATTAAAAGGAACACAGACACAATCTGTGTGAATATTAAAACTGTGGTATTTATAGTTATTTAAAAAAATAGTAAATTAGTATGCATGAAAATTAAGAAAACTGACCCTGTTGTTCTAGCATAAAGTAGTCGAGCTTGTTCCTCTTTGCTTCCTTCATCAATGGACCACCACCCAAGCAGTCTGTTTTTGAAATAAAAAGTTTACATTTAAAAAACTTTTGCATAGACAATTAGATTACAAAAACAATGAAAAGAAGAAAAATCTAAAATAATCAGAAGAAATTACCGTGAACCATGATGCAGGAAAGCAAAAAAATCATGACATCTTGAGGAGATTTGTAAGTATTTTCCAGATAAGGATCCATTACATAATAAAAGAACAACTTTTTCTACCAATCTTGAAACTGCAAATAAAACCCCAACACCTTGCAACAAAAAAAGTGGCATGAAAAGAAGATGTGTAGAGATGTTTCTGGCACTAAGCGGTGTCCCCTGTAATAATTACAAATTTACTTTTAGATGCATAAAAATCATTAATTCAATATAAGTCAAAACAGAGACAGTGGTAGTAAGTACTGAGATTCTTAAAAAATTCAAACTACATGTTAATAAATAACTGAGTTTCAGAACTCAGATTTTCGTGGAGAAGTATGGAACCACTTAATTTAATGTATTATAAATATACTGGTTCTTGCTATTTATTAAGAGGGAATAAATACATGATTGGGATGTAGTTATGTACCTCTAAGTGCATGAAAAGCAAAATCTGGAATGCTATGATTGGGATTTTAATAATGTGTCCTCCGATATCTTCAAGAGTGCATAGTTGGTATTGAGATTTATCCTCGACTGAAATCATTAACCCACTGTTCCAATCACGATATGTGATAGGCATTGAAGATGAACCAGGTTGAAGATTGAGTGATTTTCGATGGATCATTGGATTGGTCCATTTTGTGCAAACAAGAAATGCGAAACATTGTGCAATACTTTCATGAGATGGAAAAAAAGTCAGGAAAGAAGATGGTATATGTTGAATAGTCATCAATCAACATATAAAATGGCTTTAAAGCAAAATTTCTGTTTTGGACATACCCAAAAACTAAAAATAAATACCACCAGCTCAAACGACCGAAATCACCTGTGCAGTGTGACAAGAGTTAGCATTGACATGATATCTAGTAAAGAATAGAAAATGTATGAACTATATTCATAATTCATGCAATGCAGTTTCCATCTGGTAACATGGAAATTATCTCCCATTACTTGTAAGATAAGAACAAATACAGAAATAATAAAGAAATAAGAGAACAATGTACATAACAAGTATTTGTACTTTTCAATTAGCACATTGTGATGGATTGTCATTTTTAGAAACACTTATGATGTATTTTGGTCGGGTATAAGATCTAAAATCCGTTATTGAGGTTAAGCAAATATTTATTCTTATTCTACAGATTAGTTAACAAATTAATAACTAAACTTTTCCACTCCATGCTTGATTTAGAAACTCGCTAATCATTGTTTTTTCTGTATAATTGAAGAACGTGTACTTGTAATGGTGCTATTTTTTTTTTACTTTTCTACTTAAAATTAGAATGAGAAATAAAAGCACGGAAAAATCAAGTCATTGAGATATTGCATTACTAATGGGAGGAAATAGAAAGACCAAAAAAGTAGATGAATAATGTGAAATCAAAATATGTTAGTGCTTCTATAAGTATACATTAGAAGAAGAAAAATTACCACAGAGCTTAAACAGCGTTAACATGGTGGCCAAAATAAGAAACGTCATAGAGATCAGAATCCATAAATGCTGAGGAAGAAAAATTAAATTTAAGTCAAATATATAGAATCTCCTCCTTTAAGCAAGATAAAAATAACTTGTTTTATTAAACCCAAGCAAACTCACTGGTAGATTTTCGAATGTGGTATCCTCCCCCATGTCTTCATCTTCTTCTGTTAAAACCATACACATCCTAACCACAAGAACAAAATTCATAAAATGCTACATATTAAATAAAAATTGAGATAAATCATAATTGTGAATGTTTATGATTGAGATTTCACATTATCCAAACTCTTTTGTTTCAGTTGAGCTACCTTGATTTATTTTAATTGAACTTCAACTAGTTTAGAAACCTACATCTGCCACAGTTTAACAGATTAATAGCCCACAAACATATATAATATATACCTGAAATTGTCGATGAGAATTACAAGTTGAAATAACAAAAGTGGCAGGAAAACTATCTTTAAACTCACAGCCGGAATGCCTCGAACTGCAATGAAACTGATGGAAGAAGAAAATATAGAAAAATGCAAATTAAACAAGAAAAATAAATAAATACACACCAGATAGAGTCTGAAGAAAAATGCAAAGAAGCAATTCAAATGACAGAAGTAGTGGCATTGCCAGAAGAGCATGTAATGGCGCCCACTGCATGTTCATCAAAAGGCGTGGGTGAACAAGAAGAAGAAAAACGAAAGAGAATAGAAGAAGAAATCCGTACATGGCGATCCATGGGGACGGATGGAGCAGGTATGGAGAATCTGCCTCGAGCAGTGAATGCGTGAAAAAGCCAAAGAGGGATAAAAATCAACCTGATCCAGAGATGAAGATTTAGTATATAAGAATCATCAATCGGTCGATACTGGATCGAAAGAAAAATAAAACGAGATCGATCGATGATCGAACTAACTGACCACCAGGAACAGAAGGAGAGAGTGCGATTGAGTTTGAAGGAAAGACCAATTGTGAAGCTGAGGAGAAGACTGTGTGCTGCAAATCCCATGAAGGATCTCCCCACACTGGACCACCTTCCTCTACTCGTTCCGTTCCACATGTTCCAAATCCCCACCACTCCCCTCCGCCGGCCCGATCGCCCCCTTCTTCTTCCGCCGACTACCGACTTCAGCTGGTTTTAGCTTTTCCGTGTGCTAAAAGCTCTACAACTGCTTCCTTTTGTATTACCATTTAATTTGTCATATCACTAATCTAAGATCTAACTAACTTTTTTAATATCCATGATTTGTATTTATATTCAATTTTGCACCAAAATAAGTCATACAACTTAATACAATAACATGTACAATTCGAAGATAATGTAACATACAATGTATTGATGAATACAACGTCGTTGTACAAAGTTTAATTGTTGATGAATAATGCATTGTCAATCGACGGATTATGATCTAATGGTCGAAAAAAATTACACAACGTATTTTGACACATGAAAGGTTTGGCGCACCTAAAACTAACTCATATTGTATAATATGGACAAGCTTCTAGTGTGTTTTATTATAGACGTGTCCCTATGTGTTTAGCCATTTGAACGATATTATTATTTTATTATTATTAATATTCTCCATTTAATGTAGACAGAATCGAAGTGTGAGTCATCAGTCGGCTCTTCAAAGACCATTGGAAATTCCTCTGGAAAAAGGTCATGTGGAGATGTCAATGCAACGTCGTCGACGTCGATTGTTATACTGTCGCGCAGAGATCTTTCTACCGGAGTTGTCACTGGATGAACAAGAAGAATATCTTGAAAATGAACAAGATAGATCATGAATAGGTACTTACAGTTGGGGTATATAACCAAGTCAGTTGGAACGAACCTGGGTGGATAAATTCTATGGATATCTTATAGGCCGTCAACGGAGTGCGTAAAAACAACATAAGATGGAGGAGAAGAGTCAACCAAAACCCATCATAGTGAGAACGTGGAGACAAATGAACTGCTTCATAAGGTGGAGTAGAGGGAACACTACAAAAAAACAACGTAGTTTTGGCGGCAAATACTGGCGGTCAGGTATTTGACGAATGCCTTGGTAAGGTTCAAAATGTATGTGTATTGATGACAGTCCATTAATATAGGTGTCTGCATATTGGGAGCATGACAGTCATAGAATATAGGTGTGATAGTCATAAAAATGAAAAAGATTGTCTAATGGTAAGACATGTCTGAATACGTCAATCACTCCCAGCAACGTCCTTCAACAAAGACTAGGGTTCCGTCGTTATATGTCGGACCCCCGAAGGCTCCCACGATGCGAAACAAATGTCATCGTCAAATCGTCGAGTTAACCCGTAAATCGTCAGTTGGGCTACCAAATCGACGACTTTAGTGGTAAATCGTCGAATTGAGGCCGAGATAGTCAACATTGGTAGGCTGCAGATCTCGTCCCTTAGAATTCGCCGAGTTTGCCACTAAATAGCCGATTCCCTACCTGAATCGTCGATTTACGGCCGTTACTCGTTGTCTGCCTTCGCCATAATGGGTCATTAATGCGCCCCGTTATGGCAATAGACACGATGCTCGTCGAGGAGTGCGCCTCCAAAGACCCTATTAACATATTACCAGTTCCAAGGGGTCACTCCAAGGCAGATTACCAGTTTCATCACAACTAGAGCAATATAGAGAAAATCGCTGATTCCCACACCAGAATCGCCTATTCTTCTCTGACAGGATTTGACATAGAACGCGCGTCGTTGACTTCAGAGCCTCCAGCCCCTGGTAGCAGATTTTGTGCTTCATCACCTAATTAGGTGCAAATCTATGAATCAAAGAGGTTGTGTCAATATCTACAAAACCTAAATTACTTGTAGGTTCAATTCGACCTCATGTGGCTCTGCACCAATCAATTGTTAATTGTTTGAACATTGACTTGATATGACATATGATATAACTCTTAAAAGTGGATGGTTCCGGACACACATGAAAATTTATGTATATAATGTAGTACAGGTCGTACAATGCGAATGCTATATTATTTTAACCATTGAATTAAATACTAATGTTTACGATTTGATGACGTACGATGACGCATTCAAGATATGACGGACTTGAAGTGCACCCATATTATATAACTTTTATGATATATCATATAAAAGTATGTATTTTTATTTGTAAAAATGTATCTTTTGTTATAAAAAAAAAAAAAAAAAAAAAAAAAAAAAAAAAAAAAACTTTTGAAACAATTGAAAAAAAATCTTAAAACCCTAAAAAAAACGTTGAATTAAAAAATTATAAATCGTCAATTAATTCATTAATTGCTTTGTTTAATTCTTAAACACACATTACAGAGTTGCTTAACCATTTCAAGAACCGGAGGATTTGGACGGATGGATTGGATTGGTTTTAATTTTTTTTCAGGATGTGCATCCGGTCCGGGAGAACCCGACCCGGTTCTGATCCCGGTCGAAAACGAACAAGAAACCCTGCTGCATTAAATTGCCGAGGACACCAAAACCGGAATCGGATTTACTCGGTGCCACCGGCTGCAACGCCAGACACCGGACGCCATCACCGGCCTCCACGAAGTAGTTTCTAGGCGGCGGAGAATACACAGCCCCGCCTCTGAATTTCAACCCGAGTCTAGGGAGCTGTTTCCCACCTAATCCTGTCACGTTCACACAAAGATCGAATGCCGGAGATGGATTAGCCGGATCGGGATCTCCGCTACCGGTTCCCGCTGCTCCGATACTTACTCTCGGTAGTCTCACTATCCTCTCCATTTCCGCAAGGATCTGCCGGTAGGCAACCTCCGGAAGGAACGACAAAGTAGTTCCGGAATCCAGTACTGTCCCTCCGCTACCGGTGGTGTTGTCGAGAGCGAACACCGACGGTTCGATCGTAAGTGGGTTTCCGTCAACAGTGACGCATTCTACTCCGACGTAGTAGAAGCTCGGAGACAGAGCGCTGTTCAGAAGCGGGGTGAAGCTCAGATGATGGAAACTTTCGTTGTAAGTACGAGAAAACTGGTGACGTCGACTGTGTTGTTGTTGGTGTTGCCGGACATCACCGCCGATGAGGAGGTAACTTATCGGCGGCGGAGAGATTGTGTAATCTTTCAGACAGTACGAGAATACGTTTCCGAAGTTGTTTCCTAACTGAGAAGGAAACGAAGTCGGTCCCCTACCGAGCCCCATAACGCCGTGAGCACCCACGCCTGAGGAAAAACTCGGCCCAGAATTCCGAAACCCACACCCGAAAGCTACTGACGAAAACTTCACCGGAATACCCGAGACAGCATTCTCCACGGTAGCAGAGTCATGGGAGAAAAACCCGGAAGAAGAAGACAGATCGGCGTAGGAGTAACGATAATGACACGGAGTATGTAACCTCGCTGGTCCTTCCCCACTCCGGTTACACTTTAGATGCGACGCGGTGGTGATATCCGGTGGAACAAGCCGACAGTGCGAGTCGTAGCAATGAAACGGCGCGAAGCTTGCCGAAGCGCGGGGGAAGAAAACTGACCCAAGTGGGTGACGAAGAAAACAGGGACGAGTTCTACAAGCAGAGCAACGTACCCAAACCAGATCGCTCCCGGTATCTGCAACCAACGCAATGGTCTGCGCCGGAGTACCCACTTTGAAATGCACCAAGTACTGACCGGACCCAGATATCGCCGCTGACACAAGCGGTGAAGACGAGATAGAATTGTGACGAACTGCGTCCGCTCGAAGCGCCTGGTGTAGATCGACGGAAGGAGTTTGCCGGAAGATCTGGAGCTTAAGAAAACTTCCCTGCGACTGTGATCCAGCCGAGATGAGAAACAAGAGTAAGACGAAGAACAAGGAGGAACTGGCCATGGTGGGCGAGAAACTGTGAAGGGAATGTCTTCTGGTTTATATCACCAGTCACAACCACTTATCAATAATGACGGCGGCGGCGGAGAAAGGAGGAGAAGATGAAGATAGGAAGGAATTAGGGATTGAGAATTTTGCATGTTACTCCGCAATGGGGAGATTGCAGAGCATCAAACTGTACCTGTCGGTATTCTGGAGGATGGGCCAACAGTGAACAGGCATGTGGGTTCGGCCTGGAACGGCGAGCTCTATGATTGAGTTTCAACGGTCAAATGAGAAGATTTCAGTTAATTATCGTTGTAAACTGTGTGTTTTGTGTTTAATAAAATCCTAACCCTATTTAAATTCAATAATTGTAATAACATTAAACACCATAGAGTGTCTAACCACCTAAGATGATTTGGGAGTCAAAACTAACTACCAAGCCTAGGTGGTTAGGATGTGTTAGGAGGTAAATTACGTTGGTTTTACCCATACCCAGTAACGCAGTGGTTGAAAAGGCTCAAGCCCCAAGCCAAGCCATTGACCTGACTCCTGAGTAAGACGACACCATTGTCGGCATCGGCCACGACAATGAACTACTTCCTCTGTTGCCATAGAATCACGATCAATAGCATCACAATCCCAAAATCAAAACAGAATCCTACGCCCAACTTCTCCCACTTTCCACCACCACCGTCACAACTGCTTTCCGTTCAACAAACCATTTCTTTCCCAGAAAATTAGGGTTTACTTGCTCTGCTTCTTTATCCGTCCACGACACTAAGAAGGCAGCTTTGTCATCGGAACTGATCGAAAATGAATTCATTTGATACCTTAATCTATCCCCTAAAGAGTTGACACTGGTTCTCAAGAACCAGAAACACTGGCACAAAACACTGGCGATCTTCAATTTCCTTCGATCATAGTCACTGACAGATTACACTCCAAATCCCATTCATTACAATGTAGTCCTTCGAGCCATCGGCCGAGCTCGGGAGTGGGACGAGCTGCGTATCTGCTGGGTTGATATGTCAAGAGACGACGTTCTCCCTACCAATAATACCTATGCGATGGGTTGGAGAAGGGAGAGGGGAGGACGGACTGTGGGTAGGAAAAAATCTACCCGTTACTTAATGACAATGACACATAAATGAAAATTTAAATAATTTTTAAGGGTAAAATAGTCATAAAAAAACATAGGTGATTATTTTTAACACAAAAGCAACCTTAGGTGGGTACCTTTGACAATAATCCCACCATATATTATGAGGATAGCTTCATAAGAGGTAATGACGCAAGACCGATAAAATGACTGTTACAATCGATCGAAATGTTTTTGTAAATGACTGTCACGATAAGAACTAAAAATGGAGAGCGCAATGAAAAGAATCTCCCTAGGGAGCCGGTGGGGGAAAACTAAAATTGATTGTTTACTTTAATGATTTGTTATTCTTACTTTTGGTTATTTAAAAAGTTATTAGCCAATGCTAGTTTGACTACTAATCAATAATAGACATAATAGCTATTCTTAGTAGTTTGCTTCCGTCGTGACTCCTTGATCACCGATGGTTCATCCGCCCCGGCATGAGTCTCCTCTACTTCCAATTCCAGTTTCTCTTTAAATCGAGCCGCAACTAACTCTAGAACAAGTTTCGATCTGTTACTTTTCTCTCTAGTGCCCACTGTAGATTCATTAATAACTTACTGTCTACCTTGAGGTAGGCAGTATTAATAGCGCCATCTCCTTGTTATCGGGGTTGGGTCAGCTAGAATCTCGAAGTCGGGTCGGACTCGAACCGAGACCCAGGGCGGATCCTAGTCGGGTCGTGAGCCGAGGGTATCATCAGGAGGTAAATTCAGGATGTAGGATGGATTTTTCTCGGTTAAAAAATGAAAAAGATCACATATTAAGTCAGTTGGGGTTTTTCTTTCCAACTCGTATCTTGAAAATATCTCTTATAAAGATACGTAAAATTAACATGAGATAAGTATAGTACGTAGGAAATATGGAATGAAAATAATGTGGATATATAAGCTTTAGGATTGAAGGGCAAATGTTTATCTATCAAAGTTTAGAGTTTAGGAGAGTAGGATATTCACTCTGCTTTTTTTTTTTTACGTTTTGAAATCAATAAATTGCTACCTGGTTTAAAACTCAAAAAAAGAAGCTTGATTAAGTTAACCAATCATATGTGTTCGATTAGTCATCTTGTAAAATTAATACGATTGAAATTCGAGTAGTTGAATTTTGGATTGCTTGAAATACCTTTTGATTCTTAATTTTATGACACGAAAATTAGTCCAGTATCTCCGACGATAGGCCGGGGATCACCAGATGGAGAGCGACGGGAAAGAGGGGAAGGAGATTGAGAAAGAAAACTGAAACTGTTTGCTTAACCGAAAAGAGGGAAAATTGATTTTGTTTGAATTGATTTAAATGTAAGTTTTACAAATTCTATTTATAAAGTTTCCTATTTTTATTACAGCCCAAAACTAACTAATATTTGCAACTTGATCCTTTCACCATCAAATATCTTTTATTTCATTTCTGGGCCGGATCTGAGTTTTGGGCTTGGTCCATTAACCTGAAATAAACTTCATTAGTAATATCAACACTTAATTTAATTAAACTATGACTAATATTTAGTTTAATTAAATTTTAATTAAGGAGTAATACTTAGTTTAATGTTTTAATACTAATACTCCCCCCTCAAGCTAGGCATAAATATCTATTATACCTAGTTTGAACAATGTATTACTCATTTCTATCTCTCCAACTCCTTTGGTGAAGATGTTTGCTAATTGGTCATTAGTACCAATTGATTTTAAGGTAATTAGACCTTTTTCTAGTTTCTCTCTTGTAAAATGACAATCTCTTTCAATGTGTTTGGTTCTTTCATGAAAAACAGGGTTTTCTGCTATATGTATGGCAGCTATATTATCACAAAATATTTGAACTGGTTTATTATTGTAAACTCTCAGTTCATTTAGCAATTGATTTACCCATGTTATCTCACTTGAAAGTTTAGCCATTGCCCTGTATTCAGCCTCTGCTGATGACTGAGAGACCAGTTCTTGTTTTTTCGACTTCCATGAGATTAAAGAATCTCCTAGAAGAACACAAAAGCCTGTTACTGACCTCCTGGTTAGGGTGCATGAACCCCAATCAGCATCACAATATCCTCTTAATATAAGAGGTTTATCGTTGGTTATCATAATTCCTTGTCCTGGAGATTTTTTAAGATACCTTAAGAGTTTAAAAATGGCATCCATATGTAATTCAGTGGGTTTCTCCATGAATTGACTTAGGGTCCTAACAGCAAAGGTAATATCAGGCCTTGTTGTATTTAGATAGATTAGTTTTCCAATTAATCTTCTATATTTAAAAGGATCTTTTAATGGTTTTGTTTCATCTTGTCTCCAATCTTGTTTTTCAATTGGTATTTTTGATGGTTTACTCCCTAGTAGTCCATTCTCATTTAGAATGTCTAGGGTATATTTTCTTTGAGATAAAAAAATTCCATGATCTGAATAAGATACTTCAATTCCTAGGAAATAATGTAGTTTTCCTAGATCTTTTAGATTAAAATATATTTTCAGATCTTTTTTCAGTTTTTCTATTTCCTTCTCATTATTTCCTGTGATTACAATATCATCCACATATATTACTAAGTATAGAACAAATTCAGTGGACTCTTTAATGAAAAAAGAGTAGTCTGAAAATGATTGTTTAAAATTCATTTTCAGTAATGTATCTTTAAGCTTGGCAAACCATTGCCTAGAAGCTTGTTTTAGTCCATACAAGGACTTTTTTAACTTACATACCCTTTGGTCTTCTTTTTTAAGAAAGCCAGGTGGGGGTTTCATATATATATCCTCATTCAGATCACCATATAAAAAGGCATTATTTACATCAATTTGATGTAAATTCCATTTTTTATTAGTAGCCACTGTGATTAATATTCTAATAGTTGTTATCTTTGCCACTGGGGCAAAGGTATGATAATAATCGAAACCCTCTACTTGAGAGAATCCTTGAGCTACTAATCTAGCTTTGTATCTATCTATCTCTCCATTTTGGTTATATTTAATTTTAAAAACCCATTTAAATCCAATGGGTTTTCTTGTGGGTGGAAGAGATACCAAGTCCCATGTTTTGTTTAGCAAAAGGGCTTGCATTTCTTTTTCCATGGCTTCTACCCAATTTGGGTTTTTAGAAGCTTCTCCATAACTATGAGGTTCATTACTCATAGAAATTTTTCTTAAATATTCCTTTTTCTTCTTATTTATTTTTTTATATGATATGTATTTGTTTAATGAGTGATTAGTGCTACAATTAGCACTATCATAATCACTATCCTCCTTATAGTAAAAATCTTTATTTTTAGATGAATGTTGTGCTCTAGTTGATTTTCTAATTTGTGTGATATTTTGTTTTTCAGAGCTAGCTTCATTTAACTGCACATCTGTTTGAGATGTTGTTTCAGTCATTATATCTAATGACTGTTTATTTATTTTAATAGAATCATTATCTAAGCAATTAGAACCTTCTATGTGAGGGTTTTGTATGCTTGAATTTGATAGAACACTGATATTAGTGTTCTGCACACCTTCACTGGAATTTAATAACCCAGGGGAGCTGTTTCTATCTGAAATATCAGTGTTTTTCTCTGAACTTTCTCCTGATTTTAATGACTCAGGGGAGATGTTTTTATCAGAGTTTTTGTCTGAAATTTCTAAGTTATTAAACTCAGGAGATGTGTTTGTATTTAAATCATAAACTACTCCATCATTCGAAACTGATATGTCAAGATCATTTACCTTGTTTAGTATTTTATTTTTTGAAGATTTATCATTTTTAGATGCAATCTCATCATCTATAATAAACTCAGAATTATCATTCTTGTTTTGTATTAGATTATTGTCTAATACTTCTTTAGTTCTATCATCCTTTATATCAGAAGATTTATTTATAATCTGATTTTTTAGATTATGATTGTTTTCATAAATCTTTGAGATAAAATCATCAAAGATGCATTTGTTTTGATTTTCTTTTAAAAAAACTTCTTTAATTGTTTTAAAAGGAAATACCATTTCCTTAAAAGTAACATTTCTACTTATTACTATTCTTTGAGATTCAATATCTAAAATTGTATATCCTTTTGTTCCTTGTGGATACCCTAAAAAACACCTCTTTTTGCCCTTACAGAAAACTTATGTTCTCTGTTGGTATTATCATAATAACAAAGACATCCAATTGTCTTTGTTAACATGATGTTAGGTTTTTTTTCATTTAGAATCTCAGATGGTGTTTTATTTTCTAAAGACTTAGAACAAGTCCTATTTATTATGTATGTTGCTCCTAAAATACAAAAACCCCAAAACTTGATTGGAAGGGCAGCTTGTAACTTAATTGCCCTAGCAATATTTAATAGGTCTTTGTGTTTTCTCTCAACTTTACTATTTTGTTGAGGAGAGTAGGGGCAAGAGAATTGATGGATTATACCATTCTCTTTTAGTAGTTTATCAAATTTTAAGGAAGTAAATTCTAACCCATTATCACTCCTTAAGGTTTTAAAAACGGTATTAAATTGGGTTTTAACCATTTTGATAAAAAAATTAATTATCTCAAAGACTTTGGTTTTATCTTTCATTAAATAAACCCAAGTTGTTCTACTTTTATCTTCTACTATGGTTAGAAAATAAAAAATTTGATCAAATGTTGGTATTGGAAACTTTCCCCAAATGTCAACATGAATAAGATCAAAACAATTTTTACTTTGAGATGTACTCTTTGGGTATGATAATTTTTGTTGTTTCACTACAAAAAAAAGGACCTTGTATGGCGGCCTTTAGATGGCGGATTTCCGCCATCAATACTTCAATAGTTTAGATGGCGGATGTCCGCCATCTATTCTTTCAGTCCGCCGAGGAAACGTTTTGGCTCGACGGCGGTTCGAATTTTTTTTCGATGGCGGTGTTTAGATGGCGGAAATCCGCCATCTAAACTATCCCGCCCAAAATTTCGAATGACCCCCAATTTCCAGCCCGATTACCCGATTAAATTGACTTCCGCCATCTTAAGTATTCGGGGACTCGGGCGGAAAAAGCCCGCCCAAATTTCGATTGGGCGGACTTTCACTTAAGTGCTGGCGGCACTTAAGTGTACTTACATGGCGGAAATCCGCCATGTAAGTTTTGGGGTTTATTAAAAACCCCAAATCGACAGAACGCGTCTGTTCTAACATTTCTTTGCTATCTCTGCCTACTGCTGCCGCTGCCGTTTGCCTACTGCTGCCGCTGCTCGTCGCCACTGCTGCTCGTCATCGTCATATATCACATAGAGAAATGGTTTCTTTATTTGATTTAGAATTGTTTGAAAAACTAATGCTACTACATGAATTAGTTTATCAGTTTGAAAAACTAATGCGGAAATCAGCTAACATTTTAAGTTTATCATATGATACATGCCCCATCCTAGCATGCCATAGTTTGATGTCTTGAGCAACACAACAAAATTCCTGTTTATCAAATGTATAAACCCCATTTTCAGCACTACCCTGTCCAATCAGATCCTTGCTGTGAGGATCCTGAAAAAAACAGTGTTTTTTATTCAAAAAAATACACATATCCATGTCTTCTATGATTCTATATAGAGAAATCAAATTTAGTTTAAAGTCTGGAATATAATATACATTTTTTAAAGTTATTGTTGGAGAAAGTATGATTTCTCCAACTTGTTCAATTAAAAAACAATCTCCATTAGGTAATAAGACTCTTCTAATTTTATTTGAAGGTCTAAGAGTAACAAAAAACTCTTTATTTCCACACATATGTTGTGAGGCACCACTATCACAAATCCATTTAAAATTAGAAGATTTATATGCAAAACAAGCTAAATTAGTTTTAATATTATTGAAAAAAATACCTGTATTTTTCAGGAACATGTTTTGCATGATTTTATATTCCTCATCAGTAATGGTGTGTGTGATAGCTGAACTAGCATGCTCTGTTTTGAACTTCTTAGCAGCAGAAAAAGAATTTTTAGCTACATCTTTCTCAGAAGGGTATCCAGTCAGATGATAACATGAATCTTTAGTGTGACCATAAAACCAGCAATGGTCACATCTGATTTTTAAATTGAGTTTAATTCCTTTTCTACTGAACTTATATTTTTCAGAGTTGAAAGGTTCATTCCTAATGTTAGAAACCTTTCTTACAGCCATAGCACTGTCCATGGGGTTACTTTCATAACTATATTTTTTTTTAATAGTGACCCCTCTTTGCTTTTCATCAGTAATTACTGTTGAAAAGGCAGAATCCATATTTGGGATTTCTTTTCCAGCCAATATTTGGCTTCTTACATTTAAAAACTCCTCATTTAAACCTAGAAGGAATTTAACCACTTTGTCTTGTTCAACCTCTTCTTCCCAAGATTCAATAGCCCCACATGTGCAAACACCACATGTACATTTCTTTATTTTACTGATATCTTGCAAGGCATCCCAAGCTGATTTTAACTTTATATAGTAATCACTCCCTGACATGTCTCCTTGAAATAAATTGGCCAATTCTTGACCAATTTGAAACCTCAGAGGTGCCTGCCCTTGGCTGTACCTTATTTTTAAAATTTCCCAGGCTTCATAGGCACTCTCAGCAGATCTAATAGAGGCTGCTATGTTTTTATCACAAGCATTAATAATCCAAGAAAAAACTACCCCATTTACTGTCTCCCAGGCCTCAAACTCTTCTGAGTTTTCATCCTTAGGCCTGGAGACTTTTCCATTAATAAATTTCTGCTTTCTCCTGGTTACTAGCCAAAGTTTCATATCTTTGGACCAGGTTGGGTAGTTTGATTGACCTTTAAGGAGGTCATTCACAATCTTATTACTCGGATTATCGCTAGAATGTAAAAAATATACAGATGACCTGGTTGTAAATGCTGTTTCCAGATCAAATGGCTTTTTTTCAATCACAACAGAAGCTTCCATCTCTGTGCTCGTTTCTTTTTCAGCATCCATGAAATCAGAGTTTGTATCGCACTGGAGAGGATGAAAGCAGCAGCGAGTTCCCAGAGTCGACCAATGATACCATATAACACGTAATTTGATCCAGTATCTCCGACGATAGGCCGGGAATCACCAGATGGAGAACGACGGGAAAGAAATTGGGGAAGAAGACTGTAACTGCTGGTTTAACAGAAAAGAGGGAAAGAAGCGATTTTGTTTGAATTGATTCAAATGTAAGTTTTACAAAATCTATTTATAAAGTTTCCTATTTTATTACAGCCCAAAACTAATTAATATTTGCAACTTGATCCTTTCACCATCAAATATCTTTTATTTCATTTCTGGGCCGGATCTGAGTTTTGGGCTTGGTCCATTAACCTGAAATAAACTTCATTAGTAATATCAACACTTAATTTAATTAAACTATGACTAATATTTAGTTTAATTAAATTTTAATTAAGGAGTAATACTTAGTTTAATGTTTTAATACTAATAGTAAATATAATAATTTATTAATAGGATAATGATTTATAACCAAAATATTTTATATTATATTATAAAAAAAACCGAGGTGCGCTCCCCCCTTGCAGACAAAAGAACCTTAGCGAAGTGAAGTTCGCTCGCTCGCCCTGTGCGAATGAGCGAGCAAACAAGCAACCATGGGGCAAGGAAATGTCAGATCGCGAACGAAGTGAAGGCCAGTCTGACCGTGAGCGAAGTGAAGGCCTGTCAGCGAGCGAAATCGCGAGTGAAGGCTGGTCCCTGACAGCAAGCGAAGTGAAGGCCTGTCAGCGAGCGAAATCGCGAGTGAAGGCCGGTCCCTGACAGCGAGCGAAGTGAAGGCATGCCAGCGAGTGAAATCGCGCGAGCGAAATCGCGAGTGAAGGCCAGTCACTGACCGCGAGCGAGCCCTAGCGGGGATCGACCGAGAAAGAGTGACTGGAGGAGAGCGAGCGAGCAAGAGCGAGAAGTGAGGAGCAAGAGGTAATTTACTTACATTAAGTGTCTTTCTAGATGGTTGTGGATTGGATGATGGAATTGAAATTGGTTAATTTATTCTAGGTTTTTTGATCACAAATTTATCTATTGATTATCTATGTAAAAAAATGATCTAAATTAATAACAAATTTAACAATAAAAAATGTAGATAAAAAATATATTTATTCTTTTTCTATGTATGGAGTTATGGTCACGAATTCACGTGAAGTGGAGAAAAAGAAGTCAAAAATTAAATGAATGGTGTGTAGATGGAGGAGGAAGAGGAAATAACGGAATTTTTAAATCTCTAGATATAGATGTACAGTTATGAAAATTAAGGTAAATATAATAATTTATTAATAGGATAATGATTTATAACCAAAATATTTTATATTATATTATAAAAAAAAACCGAGGTGCGCTCCCCCCTTGCAGACAAAAGAACCTTAGCGAAGTGAAGTGAAGTTCGCTCGCTCGCCCTGTGCGAATGAGCGAGCAAACAAGCAACCATGGGGCAAGGAAATGTCAGATCGCGAACGAAGTGAAGGCCAGTCTGACCGTGAGCGAAGTGAAGGCCTGTCAGCGAGCGAAATCGCGAGTGAAGGCCGGTCCCTGACAGCAAGCGAAGTGAAGGCCTGTCAGCGAGCGAAATCGCGAGTGAAGGCCGGTCCCTGACAGCGAGCGAAGTGAAGGCATGCCAGCGAGTGAAATCGCGCGAGCGAAATCGCGAGTGAAGGCCAGTCACTGACCGCGAGCGAGCCCTAGCGGGGATCGACCGAGAAAGAGTGACTGGAGGAGAGCGAGCGAGCAAGAGCGAGAAGTGGGAAGCAAGCGAGGTCACCCCAGATCAGCTGCACTCCACGCCTTGTCTCCAGATCAGATCTCCTCCCTTAACTGGATTGAATGACCTCGGCTCCACGCCTTACTACAAGCGAGCGAACACCCAGTGACTGCGAACGAGATCATTTCGTGAGCGAGATCCTTCCGCGAGCAACAGTTCACCCACCTCCCGCAGGATCATGTCCACTTCCGGCGAGCGAAATCTCGCTATTAGTTTTTAACCTACAAGTCGAGGACTAGCACGCTACATCTATTCCACACATCTTATCTACTTTTTATTGTTTATTTAATTGGTTTTGTAATCTCTTTATTTTCTATTTAATCTAAATCGCTTTTAAAAAAAATATATATATTATAAAAATAAAAGATATTATTATATTAATATTTTTTAAACGGTGGAGAAATAACGAAAATTTTTATTTTATTGGGGAGTGAGCCCCCAATCCCCTCTTACATTCGCCACTGACCACAAACCACCAATTATCTACGAATCTATCCACAGCTCAAACATCTGGCGTTATCTACGAATTTATTATTATATTCATCGTTATTTATTTCGGACTCTCCATCACTTTAGTTTATGTTCAGATTCCGTTATTTAATTTGAATTCGATTTACTTTATAATTTAAAGTAACTAACGTTATGTTCCTGAAGCTGAACGTCTGCAACTGAAGCTGGCTGTGGTGGTCGACCACATCCGACTAATTTTGCGAAATCTAGAAATACGACGGAATCGCGAGTGGACTTCCGCGATTCCCCAACTGTAGTTCTTGAACTACATCTTCGATCTTGATTCGTAACTACAATCCACAATTCCCGAACTGCAGTTCTTGAATTACATTCGGCAACCGCAACGAGCTTCCACTGTGGACGTTCGCAGTGGAAGCACGTTGATTTTGCCAGAACGAGACGAGTCATGGGCAGGGTGGCCCTGCCCCGGTATCAGTCCCATTTTGCCAGTACAGGATAGATCAGGTACCCTGATCCCCCTGCCTCGGTTCCTGCCTCGGTTCCTGCCTCGGTTCCTGCCTCGGACGGTCGGACCAGATGATCAACAACGAGGTAAAAAATAAAAAGGAGCAGAATAACAGAAAAAACCTCACCCCTAGATATCACTTTCATTTATTTTAAACAAACGATCCAGATTAATATATCACAAAATATTTCATTTATGATATCTCAACTCACTTTATTTACATTTAACACACCAACACGCAACATTCAATAAAAAAGATAGAACAAACAATTCAAGCAAAAAAAAAAAAGTTTAATCAATTGATGGATATTAACTCCGATGATGATGACTCCGGCGCCTCCTCGATCGGCTCCAAGTCAGGTTTCCACAATGATCCCTGTCGAAGAAGCCCCATCGGAGTCGGATTTTCATCCCTGAACCTACACTGATTCATTCCAATACCATTGCTAATACCACTAGCAGTCCCTACGACACGCGTTTCGATCTCGGTTTTACTGTCGTAGGCGACGGCGGAGAGCTTTCTGGCAAGAACCACCTGATCCAGCAGCGTGACGTCGTCGTCGAACACGGATTTGGGGAGAAGGAAGTAAAATCTGTTACTTTGAAGATGTTCTTGGAGATGAAGCGGTTTGAAACCCACAGAGTATTGCGGGGCTAATGAGCATAAGACCATCTTCGGAGGTGTGCCGGTCAAATCACTTACCTTCA
Source organism: Zostera marina (assembly GCA_001185155.1). NCBI lineage: Eukaryota > Viridiplantae > Streptophyta > Magnoliopsida > Alismatales > Zosteraceae > Zostera > Zostera marina. The sequence goes on from LFYR01000836.1 coordinate 75,502, forward strand.
CCGGTAGCGATTCAGGAGTGATTCTGTTATCTGCACAGACGAATTCCTCGACGTATCCCGTCACATCGACGACTCGTGCTCCGTTAATTGCCGGAGGTTCTTCCGACGACCGTGAATAGCCACAACCCATGATTGAAAGGATAAATAGCGGTGGATTTCGATTTATACGGCTGAAAATCCTTAAAAAAAAAATTAAAAGCAGAAAATCCTAAAATTCAGTAAAATCTAATGTAGCTTATTTAACAGGTTAAGGTTTGACTAATTACTAAGTGAATCTAGAATAACATGATTATGATTATTAATTAAGTAGATTGAAATTTGAAAACGTTTAATCAGATTACGTTGTGGTCGGCTCATCTGGTCCCTACACGTCAGAGTATATTAATTTATAGATGTTTTTATAAGTACAGTTAATTAATAGATGTTATTTTCTAGAATAATAGGTACAATTATGATGTCAAATAAATCTCGATTCGATGGGCTTGGCTCGTTAAACTCGCGAACCCAACGAGCCGAACTCGAGTTTGAAGCTCAAGCTCGTTAAGCTTAACGAACCGAGCTCGAGTTTGGACATTCCAAGCTCGATAAGAGGAATATAATAATAATAAAATAATATAATATATTTGGAGAAAACGAAGATATAACTTAGATGGTAAAGTACTTGTTTGGTATGAGAGAGGTTGCGAGTTTGATATTTTACTTTTCTAAAATATTTATTTTAACCTGCAATTTTAGGTTATTAGAACTCGAGCCCGAGTCTTGGCAAATCATTAACGAGTCGAGTCTGACTCCGGATAAATCTTTAACTTAATGTTAAAACTCGACTCGTTTGACATCCTAGCTACCATTTATATCAAATTCTTTTAATAATATAAGACGATCTTCACTTAATGTCCACGACGAACGGTTTAGAAAATTGAAACAAAAAACTAATTTTTGAAAACGATGTAAAATAATTTTACTTTGATTGATTTAAATGTAAAAATTACACAAAGTATTTATAGTGTTTGAAATATTTTTTATTACATCAAGAAATGTTTATTAATACAACTAAATCCTTGAAAGCTTATTTTAATTTCCTTCCTAAACCTCGACGATCGATCCATTAAATCTTTAATCTGTTATAAAAACATTGGTCGATTAACAACATAATAAATTACATTATCAGTTTACTTAATAATCTGTTTAATTAGTATTTAAGAGTTTGATTTTAAAACAGTATTTAACAAGTACTTAATTATATCTAATAAATAACACATCAATATCAAATCGGATGTCAATTTTGAAAAATATTCGAAATTACTATTTCGAAATTGTTTTTTGGTTTGGTAAATTATATTAAATTTTTGGGGTTCTTTTCTAAAAAAATTAAAAATTTGTGTACACGTATTGAAGATATTACACGGATGGAGGTGTCCCATTTAATTTAACCCATATAACAGTAGCAAATCCATACCTGTAGAAGATGAACCGACACCTAGGGAGACGCCACCTCCAATAGGAATAAAGGTGGGTATTTATAATATATGACCTACATATCCAAGATCAGGGGTGACTTGGGTACGGACCATAAACAATTACAAGTCGTCGCAATTATCGAGAGAACATGATTAATTCAGCAAAACAGCTGCATCAACTTCAGTTCTATGAATGTTGAAATTGATAAATTAAAAGTCAACTCTCCCATCTGGGGAATTCATTGGACACTTCTATCAGTAGCTTGTTGGAACATATGGAAGGAGCATAATACAAGAAAAGCTACTGACATTCATTTAAATGAAGATATGATTATGAAGCAGATCATCCGTACTACAGAATGAGAATTCAAAGAACACCGTTACAAAAAATCACATAAATACAAGAATGAGACAATGGTTTATCAACACTAGAATGTTTTTGCTATGCAAAACATGAAACCTAAAAGAAACGGAAGAAACCTCAGCTAATCAAAGTGTGTTTTAAATCCACTACAATGTCTTATATTTGGCTTTAAACTTATGCTTTTTATTTTTGTAAAATCTTTTTAATTGATTTTAATATATGATTAAGTACCTTATCCAAAAAAAAATGTGAGTATTTATTTTTTGTTTCATCACAACATATACATGTAGATTTAATAAACTATGTCATTTAATCCAGGGGTATTTAATTCCCTTGGATTAAATGACCAACGATCCAACGACAAGTCTATATAAACGTTTGTCGTTCACATAAAACCCTAACCCACCTTGAGTAGTTCTGTCCTTACATCTCCGACGCTTCCAATCATGGTTCGTCGCCGACACACCGGAGGGATCAGTATGCCCTGGGTTTCGATGGTTGGAGGAAGTCGTCGTCCGCAGCCTCGACTTGACTGACTCCGACGACGAGTCGTCGTTGTATGAACCCTAGCTCCTACCCCCGATTCTGTTATGGAGTTCGAGCCGAACTCGCTGTCCGAGTCTGCCAATCGTCGAGGTCCTGCTCGTCGTCCGCCTCAACGTACGCCAATGGAACCGATATACGTCCCCGACACTCCGATCGTCCTTGCACATGCGTGTCCCGACCATCCGCTACTGCCGCCGCCATCCGACGTCTTGGTGTACTGCAGTGCGGGTATCTTTTCATGGCGTACATGTACACTGCTGTGTCTCACCTGTTCCCAGTTCCGGACGACATACACCAACAACGCCATCAACGAACCGGGCGAGGTGCTAAACTTCGACTTCATCGACGACCTGGAGCTCGACTAGAAGGAGACTGACTCGACGGTGGGGGGGCGAAGGCGATGTTTTTTTTCCAGATTAATATGTTTGTTTATGTCTTGTGTTTTTTTTTCCAACGATGGTCGGAAAAATGTATTTTAGGTTTATCATTCTGGTAACCGTTTGCTTTGAATGGAATGATATTCTATATGTTTTTCAATGGTATTGTTAAGGTTTAAAATTTCATTTACAAATGTTTTAGTTTAAAAAAAAAGTAAAAAAAATATATTTTCAATGCTTAATAAATACAAATCTAAAATTTTGATTAGACAACTCCTAAATTAGAATTAAATTTAATTAAAATATAAACATTAACGTACCCTTACCTTATTAAATACTATTTACTTATATGTCTAATTTTTTACCTATTTGTTTAATAATTTCATAGAAATGATAATAAATTAAATAAATTTTCATTATATAATACGATATTGAAGAGACCGATACCCTTAATGATCTCTTTAAAAACCATCTCAGGAGATGTAATAACGTGTTGTCTGTATCTTTTATTTTTTTTCTGTTTATATATGTCATGACAAACACATAATAACATTCCATAGTAACTTCCAAATAAGAGAGTTATATGTGACTTTTTGCGCAGCCTTTGTAAGTTCTTTCAATTTAATATGTAGAGTGAAAATTGAAATATCCATAAGAAGAAATTCAGATGTTCAACCAACAGAATTAGAAGAGACCTGAAATAAAAACAATTGAAAAAAAAGATAACTTTTAGATTTATCTTTCAGTTTGCATAAGTAAGATAGATTCTTACACTTTTCAGCTTTTGAACAAAAAATACAAATATAAAAAATCTAATTTTAAAATAACGCAATTAAATTAAATAATTTAGTATTAGAAATAAATACAAATACTAACTATCATCTTTATCTGATTTTTATAATATACCGTACACGTGTCACGTGGAGAAGGATGGGATGGATAAAAAATTGTACACGTGTCAAGAAAATTATTAATTTCTTTATTACATAGTGAAATTATTTCGATTAGTCAAATTAACTAGAAGGGAAATTAATTTCTAACTCATTTAATTAAAATCAAACACAGACACACAGTAACACACCAACACGCAACATTCAATAGAATAGAACAAACAATTCAAGCAAAAAAAAAAAGTTTAATCAATTGATGGATATTAACTCCGATGATGATGACTCCGGCGCCTCCTTGATCGGCTCCAAGTCAGGTTTCCACAATGATCCCTGTCGAAGAAGCCCCATCGGAGTCGGATTTTCATCCCTGAACCTACACTGATTCATTCCAATACCATTGCTAATACCACTAGCAGTCCCTACGACACGCGTTTCGATCTCGGTTTTACTGTCGTAGGCGACGGCGGAGAGCTTTCTGGCAAGAACCACCTGATCCAGCAGCGTGACGTCGTCGTCGAACACGGATTTGGGGAGAAGGAAGTAAAGTCTGTTACTTTGAAGATGTTCTTGGAGATGAAGCGGTTTGAAACCCACGGAGTATTGCGGGGCCAATAAGCATAAGACCATCTTCGGAGGTGTGCCGGTCAAATCACTTACCTTCACCGGTAGCGATTCAGGAGTGATTCTGTTATCTGCACAGACGAATTCCTCGACGTATCCCGTCACATCGACGACTCGTGCTCCGTTAATTGCCGGAGGTTCTTCCGACGACCGTGAATAGCGACAACCCATGATTGAAAGTCGAGTTCTAGGAAAGTCGATCTCTGAGAAAGTCGATCTTCCCAGGAGTTAACTTGGGACCTTCCCAGGTGTCTCAGCTCATTTTGGGCTATCCGGACTTTTATATGCTGGTGCGTTGTGACCAAGTTCGGGATACTGTATCACCAATGAAAAAATCAAGAACCTACTCAGTCAACAAGATCTCCTCAGCAAACATTTGGCACAGGAGGCTAGACCATCCATCATTACTTAGATATGATTTAATTAGAAAAATAGACAATTCAATTTCTAAATTAGATGATGTCTTTGTTGGATCGTGATCAGAGACTATAAGGGACTTAACAGCCTCTTTCTGCGTAATGCAGATAGTTACGAAAGATATGTAAAAACACTCAATAATACAATGGCAATTTGATAGTAATAATATAATATTGATCACAAAATAATATTATTACATAGGTTAAGTGAAAAATATTATATTATAATATTATATGTATATTGCTTTGTAAAAAATAACAAGTCTCTTTAAGTACCTGATAACAGGTTGAGGACTTAAAGTAAATAACATGAAAGTAAATGACCTCTTTGAGCACCTGATAACATGTCGAGGACTTTGAAGTAATATTAAAATAAATAAATAAATATAATAGATAGGTTAAAATCGAATGTGACATAAAATAATAGTAATCGATTTTATGTTAAATGATAGCTAGAAATTTTAACTTAAAGCAATGAACACAATGAGATTTATACTGGTTCAATCCAAACGGACCTACGTCCAGTCTCGTAAAATTATCTCACGAAATTCACTAGTATAAAAATATTGGCAAAACCTACCAGAACTTTTACATGCTACAACACTCAAGAACCTCTTGTAAGCTTTCAAGGCTACAATGCTTACGAACCTCACAAGTTTACCAAGTAAACTTGCAAATTCCCAAGTCTTTCAAGGTAGACTTAGCACCTAAGAGTTTTAACAGGAAACTCTATAAAACCAACTTAAAGCTTCTTGGTTCAGCTCAATAACTTTCCTTACATGACTTTGGTGATCTTGAGACAACCCTCTCAACCAAAGTGAAACACACGAAAAAGATGTAAGATTTTAAAACAGCAACACTTCAACTTAGCTTGGATCACTCAATAGGATTAGAAGAAGTGTAGAACTTTGGAACACCTTTGAGAGCAAGAGAACTTGAGCACAACTTTGGAAACGTTGGAAGCTAAATAGCTAGCTTTTGAAAGTTGTGGAGAGGAGGAACTCAAAGTGTGGATTGAAAATTTGAATATGTCTGTTGGCCTTTTTACTTGGAATGCACCTTTATTTATAGCATTGGTCAATTGATTTCCACCTTTAGATATTCAATCAAGGGTTCCATGATTTCCACCTCTATTAATAAGTATGTGTTAAGACTTAAGATATTATGTGCAAACAATTTACTTAAGATCCACAGAATGAGTATAAAAAAAGTTGAGGGTGTTGGGCGTAATTAGGGGTGAGAACGGGGCGGGGTGGCCCTCGTTATCCGCCCCATTCCGAAAAAACGAGGCGGGTCGGATACCCTACATCCCAGCCCTGAGACCCGCCCCGGACCCGGTGACCGGGGCATGAAACGGGGAAACCCGCCTGAAATTATAAAAATTATAAAAATTAAAAAAATTAAAATTATATATTATAAAAAATAAAAATAAAATTTAAAATGGGTAAATTTTTTAAGCTTAATTTTTAAAAATTTTAATTTTAATAATCATATATCTAATATAATATAATTTAAATTAATAAAAAAAAATTAATTTTTTCAAAAACCGGGGCGACCCGTCCGGGTTTCACCTCTCCCCCGAGACCCACCCCGGAATTTGACCGGGACAACGGAGTTGTGAGAAACGGGCCCCGTCCATCGAGACGCAGACTGGGACGGAACCAGGACGACCTGCTTCATTCTCACCCTTAGGCGTAATATTTTAAATAAATTTTAACGAAGCAATTGGGCCAATCCCAGATGGGTCAGAAACAATGGGCTGTAAATTAATTTGTAAATAATTTGTTAAAAGTCCATTTGTTATATAAAACAAGTTGTAATACATAATTATTCATTCAATTGAAACTAAACTGTTTCTAAGACAACTAATTTTGAAAAAACAGTTACTACTGTTGAGTGAGAGCCACCTCTTCCTTCACGTCTGCCCACTATCGGTGCTCACCACTATCGAGGTGAAGAGATAAACTCTGGTGACCCAAGTTTAATACCATGGCCCAACCCACGAGTCAGGAGATCCGACTTATGAGATAGCCCCAAGACTGCTGGGAGGAGGAATATTTTGAACCATTACTAAATTTTTGATATCTCACCTCACTAAATTTAAATTGAATCTTAATTAATCACACCAATACGGCAATAATCAATAGAACAGGACAACACTACAATATAGAAGACTAAACACAATCACCGATGATCTACAGATCTTTTCACAGTTCAAGCATTTAATTTATCTTTTCACAGTTCAATGCCGTAGATATCTTGTTGAACATATTTTATCTTAATTTATTTTAAATTAAATTATCATCTACACAAAATATTTCATTTTTGATATCTCAAACTCAATTTACATTTAACACACCAACACGCAACATTCAATAAAAAAGAATAGAACAAACAATTCAAGCAAAAAAAAAAGTTTAATCAATTGATGGATATTAACTCCGATGATGATGACTCCGGCGCCTCCTCGATCGGCTCCAAGTCAGGTTTCCACAATGATCCCTGTCGAAGAAGCCCCATCGGAGTCGGATTTTCATCCCTGAACCTACACTGATTCATTCCAATACCATTGCTAATACCACTAGCAGTCCCTACGACACGCGTTTCGATCTCGGTTTTACTGTCGTAGGCGACGGCGGAGAGCTTTCTGGCAAGAACCACCTGATCCAGCAGCGTGACGTCGTCGTCGAACACGGATTTGGGGAGAAGGAAGTAAAGTCTGTTACTTTGAAGATGTTCTTGGAGATGAAGCGGTTTGAAACCCACGGAGTATTGCGGGGCCAATAAGCATAAGACCATCTTCGGAGGTGTGCCGGTCAAATCACTTACCTTCACCGGTAGCGATTCAGGAGTGATTCTATTATCTGCACAGACGAATTCCTCGACGTATCCCGTCACATCGACGACTCGTGCTCCGTTAATTGCCGGAGGTTCTTCCGACGACCGTGAATAGCCACAACCCATGATTGAATGGATAAATAGCGGTGGATTTCGATTTATACGGCTGAAAATCCTTAAAAAAAAATTAAAAGCAGAAAGTCCTAAAATTCAATATATAGTTTGACTATATTACTAAGATGAATCAAGAATACCGTGATTAATTTTTTCTTGTCAATTACATATATAACCTTGACTGTTTTTAATATTATTTTTTTTCTGTCTGTTATAATTTTGAACTATTTTTACCAAAATTGATGTGATATAACATATATGACCTTGAAACTTTCAAACGTATTTAAATCTGGACATCCCGCCTAAACTGTCTGTCTGTCTGTCATATAATGGCCAAATTTGATAGCAGATTCATAAGCTTATGCTGTGTTTGTGGATAAAACTTCCTTGCAAAAAGATAGCATGGACTTTGCACCCCATTCCACAAGCAATGCATCTGTTCTTCTACTCTCTGTACCATTCATTCAATTTGTTCAATCATTCATATAGTTTGAATCAAAAATTAAGCTGAATGATGTGGTTCTTACCTTCTCATCACTTGTTACATGAACACACTTGTTGATACTTGTAAGATTTTTGACAAGTCGTTTACTGATATCTCTTTCCATGAATGTTTTAGGATGCCACTTTCCTTCTGACCAATCTACATAAGTGATGGATCTATTTGCGATTCCGCCAGGATCGATCAACTGTATATATACACGCAAATAGTATGTTATTGATCAAATATTATTTCATACGCAGGGAGATTACTTAACTGGTCATACATTGAAAACTGTCGGTAAGTAATGCTCGTCGGCGTAGCAATTCTTGTTTCCAGACATACTTGGCTGGAACATAGAGTAGAAGAACGAAATTAACTATAATCTTTTACAGTAAACTATCTGTTTATACATTGAAAACGTAAAATATTCGGTTACATGTATAGTGAATTTATACTTGTATGAGGGTTATTTTAAATAATCTCTTAAACTATCTGTTTCCTGTAATATAATCATCATAAACCCCAATCACCAAGTAAGATTTAAGAATTATGTGAAATAATTGATGATTTTGATATTTGGGTTTATCACCCATATGAATTTCGAGTTTTAAGACACCATTGAAATTGAAATGAACGGTGATGATTCAATTATCGCATATGAAACTTGTTCTAAATATTTACTAATGTACGTACCTGACAATATTTTTTGAATTTGGTGTAGTAGAGAGTATCAGCCAAAATGATCAAAGCATGTTGACGTTTTAATGAAAACCACTGAAATTCAATTTAGACGTGTAATTAATTAAGTAGTTGAATTTTAATGAGAAATGATCAAATTAAACAAGCATGTATATACTTGCGAGCCCTTTCTGAAATCCTTCTTTTTTACTTCAGGTTTCATTCTTTCTGAATACCTCCCGGTGCCATGCGGTCCGGGATCATGAAAGCTACAAGCAATATATATATATAGTCAGCAATGGTTGAAACTTGAAAGGAAAATGAAAAAGAAATTATATAAATAGACTCATAGTTCCAGAATAATAAACTCACCAGTCGACAAAGCTTACATTTGTTTCCATCAGATATCTATATATCCGATCGAAATTATACAGTGGTATGCAACTGCGCAGGGATTTGATGAATTTTAATTATTATATGATGAAATCATCAACGAATTAGATTAGATTAAACCTTTCGGAGAGTAGCACGAAATGTTGATTATCAGTGTTTTGGAAGGCATTGGCTAGAAGTCTTCTCTCTGCATCCACCATTGATATCTTACCCCATTCCACCTGTTAAATTTTGATCACACCAAATCAAAATAAATACACACACATATATCAAATTTCGTGTTATTATAATTAGGGACTATAGTTTTTCTTATAGATCAAAGATATTTAAGAAAAACCGTGGTTGACAAATGAAAAGTACTACAATGTAGATTTGGAAAACAAACTTCATGAAGTTTCTCTTAGTTACTTAGATCACTAAGAATGCTAACTATATAGGAGAAGGTCGATGGAGGTGGGAAACCTACTTTATAACCTCACCTTTCTATTTGTAACTTCAGGGACTACCCTTCATTTCATTTAATAAGAAATAAAAAACGATTCTTATAGATCAGAGAACTTTAAGAAAGACCATGGTTCACAAATGGAAAGTACTACAATGTAGATTTGGAAAATAAACTTCCTGAAGTTTAACTCTTAGTTACTTAAATCAATGCTACCTATATAGGAAATGGTCGATATAGGTGGAAAACCCACTCAATAACCCCCCATCTTTCTATTTGTAACTTCAAGGGACTATCCTTTATTTCATTAAATAAGAAATAAGAAATGAATTCTCATGAGAGACTTCCATCTTATTGTTTAAATTTTGTTGGTACAACGGTCCAAACCACCGGTACCGTGGCCTGCACGAACTATGGACTGTACGTCACGGCCCACGAGACCGTACTTGGTCCCCCGGGCAAGGGTGAATAAGGTCCAAACACAGTATAAATACCGTCCCTAGTCCGCTAGGGAAGGGGTTGAAAATCATAGAGAGAAAGAAGTGAACACTGTATAGGGAGAGGAAGTTGTGTGTGTGAGAGAGAGCACCCATCTGTAAGCCCAGACACCATCAAATTTCATTTCATCGTTTTCATTTTTTTTATAAACTTAAACAAATCTCATCCCCTTAAGAATAAAAAAAAAAATTACCTAAAGCATACCTTGCTGCTGCGAATGTCTGCATTGGCAAATATTGGGCTAGCATGGCCTGATTTGTGATCGGAAGAATGGACGTAAACGGAGTACTTGTCCTCATGACCCTATTTGAATGAGAGATGATGAGATATTTATTGTAAAAGCAGAAAAACAAGACAGAATTCATTATTAATATGGAGCCGGGAGGGAGAGGCATACATAGAAGAATTTCTCCCATAGCTTTTCAAAAGGGAGTGTATCGGGAGTAAGAAACATGAAAGCAATCTTATTATTGTCCGATTCGACAGGAGGGGTAGAGAGAATTTCCTTAATAACTGCGTCGGAATTCAGCTCGTCGTCAGTGAGATCCCTCTCGGTGGGGGAATTTTTCCAGTCCCCGAAAGGATTGCACAGCGGCGAGGAGAAGAAGTAACAAGGTGAGTATACATACTGCCGTGGAGGGAAAATGTACGCTCCAATCACTGAGATAGAGATAAAAAACACCAGAATTATGATCCATTTCGGTCTTCTGATCAATGTGGCACTGCTACTGATTCCGCCCCCCCGGTGGTGGTGGTGGTGGTGGCGTGGGAAAGGTGCACATTGAGTTCCCTTCATATCGAAATCTTCATCAAAGATTGGTATCGATGATCACTACTGTCTCGATCTCTTGCTGCAGATTGATCAAAAACAATAAATCAGATTAAAAATCATTCACACAAAATCAAAAACAGAAAATCGTGATCGTCGCATTGAAGTATCGATCCGTGCGTTCGATCTTCAGATCCAAGATCGATCGAGTTACCTCCATCGATCGATTCATCATCGGCGTCGGAAGAAGCCGAATCGATGATCGTGAAAGAGGAGGAGGTCGAAATAACAGTAATTTTTAAAAAGAGAAAGAGAGAGATGCAAACTTGAGATCGGATTTCCGTTCCGAACGTTCTGTCTTCTCCGATCGGCAATGACGGACGTGTTATGATAGTTCGTAAAAGAAGAAGGGCATGGTATGAGTATCTAGTATGACATTGGTTTTAAATTTTTAATTAATTAAATTTTTATTATTTATGATATTATTGATATAAAACAATTTTCAGAACTTAAAAACGCTTATGAAATCGTCTATCAATTTCATCTCAATTATTTAAAATGTGAGGTCAAGATTTCATGAGTGTTTTTAAATTAATTAGAGATGGGTTTCTATGAAGTTTCTTCTATTGATATAACTGATATATCAAAAAGGAAATACCTCAGCGAATTTATTTTAAATACACAGTAAGTCTAGATTAATATCTGACATGAAACTCACTCTATTGATATATGACTGATAAGAAGGGTTTTTATGAGAATCTCAACTGATCTCGACCGTCTTCATCCGTTGGATTCATTCATGATAACCAGTTGAAGAATCCAAAACTTTGAAGAGCAAGAGGGGAAATCGTCAAGAAATAAGAAGATGAAGGAATGTCATCGGCACACATAATGCGTGTCGAATTTTATATACGCTAAATGTGTCATCTCGTTCAATTGACATGGTTTAATACTTTAAACCTTGCCCATTAACTAAAATAGCAATATAAATAATGTAATTAAAGTATGGTTATTTCAAACATTAAATAGTGACTAATGACTAGTAGTTCGTTTGAGAGTGTGGTCGTAGGACAGCAGACACGTAAGTCGTAAGACAGCGGACAGGTAGGCGGCCAGAACACATCATGAACAACAGACATCTTATGCGAGTTGTTCATCGAAAAGTGTGATTGCAGGACAAAGTACAATTTTACATCATAAATAGTCACAAAACAGTGTTACGATGAAAATTCGTTTTGCTTAATGTCGGTTTGTCTCGAGATCGTCACCCACCGTTGTTCAAAGTGAAAGTATACAGTATGACAGACGTGAGACCATTGGATTTGAAATGGTGGATTTTTAGGAGCTCGGCACACGATGACACATATAAAAGATGACGCATCAGATATTTACTCTAAAAATAATATAGAATAAGCTTCTAGTAAGCACTTGTTTTTAATATTTTCAATGAGATTATGTAAGCTTGTCTTTCGTTCAAATCGAGGTTTAAAATTTGTGTTATCGATGTCTTTTGTATCTTTATGTATCAACATTTCAAGTATTTCAATGAAAATGGATGGTGAAGATGAAAAACTCTAAATTAAAGGTGTTCATTAGAAGTTGAACGAGTCTAATAAGCTCGGAAAAAAGCTTGTTGAACAAGTTCAAGCTTTATGTTATGCCAATCAGACATGTATTCAATCAACATATTAAGTAATTCTTAAAATGTGACAATCAAGTTTTATGATAAAGGAAGATGGCAAAGGACTAATAAAGGCAAACTTCAGACATCCATATAAATGAAGCTCGAATCAATGGAGCATCTTCCTTCCATTCTATGCTAAAAATCATGAATTCATGATACAATTTTGTGACAAACAGAAAGATGATACAATTGTATATGACTTTCAGAGATGGTACAAAAATACAATCTCAAAATTGCCAATTATTGGAATAACTCTTCGATTCCGCGATAATTTGGCAGCTTATTTGAGTTTAGATAAATATATATTGACAAAAAAGGAAGGGTGATTCACCATGGTTCTTCATGGATAGCTACAGCAGTGCAAGATTGATAAAATAACATCAACTCAACCAATCAATTATCAGATAAAGAATATTGATAACTTAAATGCTGCAAATTAGCAGAAAGAATTGTTGGTATTTATTTCGGTAACGATCGATTGACTCATTTCACTAGCCAAGTGGCGACACGACGGCCACCAGACAGTGAAAATTCAACGAGACTCTTCTTCAAGGTTGCGGAAACCAGAAATGAGATCATCGTATAATTTCTGAAACTTTGCTTTCAGAACATCCTCACCTTCTGCAGGATCTTCGAATTTCTGAGATCTGTAAGTAGATAAAAAAAAAACAGAATGGTTAATTCTTGTTTGTTTTCTCCAATATCTAAAAGGAATTCAGGTGCTGAAATGATTAATTTACTAGTTACACTCATAATGTACTTACACAAGACGATAAAATAGATCTCCTAGCCGATGCTTGATAACACTGTATGTTATTTTCTGACCATCAGAAGCTGCTGCTCTCTCCACGGTCTAAATTTTTTGGCAAAATCATATATATTTTATAACTATATTAATAAAGAAAATAGTAAGAAAATAAAAGAAACGATATGCAGATCACATTATAAGCTAGTGTTTATACGGTTTCTTATAATACCTGATTTGCCAATGTATTAAAATGAATGATATTGCGCATCATCCAGACAGATTTGTAGAATGGGCAAAATTTGTCGTACCTGTTAATGTTTTATATGTAACATGACGATAACTTGAAGCAATAATTAATTAACGCCAAATAATCTATTAATGACAGATTTATCTAACTACAATAGTAGTAAATTTGATGAACCATAAGAACTTACGGACTAAATGCGTTTTGTGCAAGATAATCCTCCCTCAATAACTTGGCAGTCTCTAGAATAATTTTATCAGTTTCAGCTAGAGCATCTTTGCCAACAAGCTGTTGCATTAAACAAAAGCAGTGTAAAATAAGTACATAATAATTAAATAATTAGTAAATTGAAAAATATAAGAATGTGGATTCTAAATTAAATTAAATTTAGAAATATTTCAATAAATATCATGAACACGTGGAATTTAAAAATAAGAAGACATATCGGGACCAATATTTCAGATTCTGAGTATGGATTTAAAAAAAGGCAATCATATAAAAATAACGAAAATAAAACGATTGTGCAACTACACTCCATTACACAACATGGATTAACTATAAACAAAACAAAATAATGTAAACATGCCTGCTAATATTGAAAGATAACTTTCTGATACTGCCTCAACTTTGAACATACCTGGACAATTTCGTTCAGATCATCCTCCCTCTGTAACACTTCACGAGCCTTCGTTCTGATAGAAATGAAATCAGGATCAAACTTCTCATAGTAGGTCTCTAATGCCTGCAGTAAATAAAGTTGGAATAAAATAAGAATTCTACATTGCAAGTTCCAATCCAAAGTATTTCAGATTGCAATTAAATCGTATAGAATTATAGATTGTACCTCTGTATATATCTATGTATATATTCTAAACACAAATATGAATGGATATTTTTACCAATTATGCTTAAATAGTTTAAAATGCAAAACACCTGTGAATATTTTGAGTAGGATATAAGCCAATTAACAGAAGGAAAATGCTTCCTCTGAGCTAGTTTTTTATCAAGACCCCAGAAGACCTGCATATATACAATGTACAATATGAGTGTTGTGAATTGTAATGGCCTGATAGACAAAAAACATAATCAAATAATACAGTGATTTATGGTGTTTCTACCTGTACAATACCAAGGGTAGCAGATGTGACTGGATCGGAGAAATCTCCTCCAGGAGGAGAAACAGCACCTACAATAGTTACACTACCATTGCGGTCAGGGCTTCCTAGACATTGAACTTTACCTGCACGCTCATAGAACGAAGCTAAACGTGCAGCAAGATATGCAGGATAACCACTATCAGCTGGCATTTCGGCCTGCAAAAGCATGTTTTACATTAGAAATACTAGTAATTTGGGTGGGAATCTTTAATGTTTTTGTTGAGTTGAGGACCAAAAGATACAAACATGAAATGCATATGTTATTTTTAATGAGAAAAAATAAGAATAAAATGATACCAATCTTCCTGAAATTTCACGAAGTGCTTCTGCCCAGCGAGAGGTTGAGTCAGCCATCATGCTCACATTGTACCCCATATCTCGAAAATATTCAGCTATTGTGATCCCTGAATGTGTTTGTTCAATTCAAGATGAGAATTTCATCCATAGAATGGACTGGTACACTAAAGCAACGAATTAAAAGTAGTGCTGTTTAAAAGAAAAGGAAATAAGATGGACAAATTATTACACATATTTTAAAATATTATATTCCATTACCCAGAAGGTCAAGTGTTTAAAAAAAATAGGATTAGTGTATCTGGGTGATCATGACTTCTTTTAAATCAAGGCATATAAATATGTATTGGGAAAAAAAT
The DNA here is from genome assembly GCA_001185155.1 of Zostera marina. Lineage (NCBI taxonomy): Eukaryota > Viridiplantae > Streptophyta > Magnoliopsida > Alismatales > Zosteraceae > Zostera > Zostera marina. Next base: position 90,875 of record LFYR01000836.1, read on the forward strand.
TCACATTTTTCACTTTGTTCAATGAAGACTTATACCAACTCTTTGAACTGATGCCAAATTAGTTAACGAGCAACTTACAATAGTGAAAAGGTCAAAAATATTTAACGAAGAAAAGGCAACGCAATGAATACTGTTTGCAACTCCATAAACATTTCTGTTTGCAACTCCATAAACATTTCATACCAATGGTACATAGAATCATAAATACCAGTATATATGGAGGCTTCACGAGCAGCCACAGGCATATTAGACGTATTGGCCACTAATGTAGTCCGCTTCATAACAGATTCTTCGCGACCATCAGGTAATGTCATGGTTAGTTGTGGGAAATCCATAAGTACCTTATTTATTGGAAATCAACAGATTAAATTATAGAAATAGCTAGAAAACTCTAAAGAAGATTCACTTAAATAATTATACATACTTCTGCCATTTCATTCCCTCTTTCTCCACAGCCAACATATACCACAGTGTCAGAGTTAGAATACTGTTTAAGAATATAATAAATCAGTAAGAAAAATATTATTTTTTTGCAACTATTAAATATTTATCATTAATAATAATGAAGAGTAGTACCCTGAAATTACAAGTGAAAAAAGAATGTGGTGGGGTTAATAAAGAAGAAAAGGAAAAAAAATTCTCGATCAATGAATAACATCTAACAGAGAAAAATACATTAACATATGTTGAAATAGGAAAAACATCTACTCCGCGAATATATAATGAAATCATGAAATTACCTTTGAAAGGGCCTGGCTAATAACGGTCTTTCCACAACCAAAAGCTCCCGGAATAGCACAAGTTCCTCCAAGAACTGAAGGAAAGAGTGCATCAAGAACACGCTGTATTCATCAAATCAAATAGCAAATTAAGTTTATGAAGATAAAAAAAAAGGATCATAATCAATATTCTTCGAAATACAGTTGAAAGAATGAAAAAGACTAAATCACTTCTACTTTTTTACATACTTGCCCAGTCAACAATGGTGTGTCAGCTGCAAGCTTTGATGCCACTGGTCTTGGTGTGCGCACTGGCCAAGTCTGCAGAAAGAAATCAAGAAGATATGCAGCTGGTTCAGATTTTCAAACTTTACCATTAATATCCACACCAAGAAACATGAGGTAAACCTGAAGCATGGTGAAGCTCTTTTTGATGCCTTGGAATTCAATTTCAAGAACGGTATCCTTTAAGCTATATTGACCTGCTGGGGCAATGTATGTAACTTTTCCCATAGAACCAGGAGGAAGAGAAACATGATGTTGCATTAATGTGTTCTCGAATACAGTCTGCACAAGATATAAATCAATATTATTAGTAATATAACAATCATGGCATAATGCTGAAATGATTAAATTAGTAATCAGAGTAAAGCAATGAAGCTTTTAGGTGTGTAATGAAATTTGACTTACAGCATACAAATCTCCTCCGGTTATGCTATCCCCGACGACTGAAACAAGCAAATATATTTGTGAAATAAACCATCAGGGAAAAATATATATAAAGTGTTTTGAAAAACATAATGTCCATCGTAACAAAACAAAATCTAAAATACATCTTCATTATACCTATTTTTTTAGGTTGAAATTCCCAAAGTGTATCTTTGTCCAATGCAGGAACAGAGACACCACGAGGGATGTATACATCACCAGACCGGATAGCAATAGTTTTGAGAGGCCTCTGCATTTGAAAGTAAAGAGAGAAATAAATTAAGAAATCATTCATGCACACATCTGAACACAAAATTCTATCCAGTCGGGAGAAAAACAGGATCCATTCAATTTATTAATCTATCATGTTATCAACTTAGAACTAAGGGAGTAAAGGGTGACACAAATGACTCAATACAATATAAAAACCTGAACTATTCTATCCAACATTCCAATTGTAATCAATAAGTCAATTTAAAACCTGAATTCCATCAAAAATATTTCCCAAGATTCCAGGTCCTAGCTCGACAGAGAGAGGCTGCAAAAACAAACTCATATTCTCATCAAAAAAATTGAACAAATAATAACATGGTACTATATTAGGCCTATCAAGAGAAAAACAAACGAAAACATCCCATTAATATGCATACCTTGTGGGTTCGAAGGACGGGATCGTTAACCATCAATCCAGCTGTCTCTTCATACACTGAAAGCAGAAAAACACAAAAACAAATTGCTATCATTGTCTAACAAATGCCTGCCTAACCTTAGCAATATGGTAAATGGTAATGAAGAAAATCAAGGAATGCCTTGGATGGTTGCAGAATCTCCTTCAAGTCGAATGATTTCACCGATAAGATTATCATGACCAACACGAACAAGTTCGTACATGGCAGCACCACCCATTCCATTTGCCACCACGACCGGTCCCGACACCTATGGAAGAAAAAATATTAAGATCACGCACGTCACTGAAATCTATATATATAAAAAATCATAGACAATAAAAAAACAACATTGTAATAAGCTGATCATTGCCTCATTGGACAGAATTTTATAAAAAAAAAAATCCAGGAAATGAGGAAGAAGAAAAAACAGATCGTATCTGCAATGACAATCAACAAGATTCAGAATGTTACCTTACGGACGTATCCGTACTCGCTTTCCTTCTCGGAATCCTCGAAGGTTGTCATCCGATCTCCATAGACGGGGGCCATTATCACAGAAAAAAATATCCCAGTGCTTGATCTACCGCTTCTGCGATACAGCGATCGGATGACGAGATATAGTCGGTCGCGATCCGCGATTATTTCTAGGGTTCCAGATGGATCGGAAAGATGATCTCGATCCGAGGTATGGATTCTGTATTGGAAGAAGAAGACGACGACAACCAAAATAATATATAACAAACCGTTCAATTTTTAACTATTCTTTGCATTCCGAAAATACCCCTACAAAGTACGGAGTCATGCGCTAAGAATGGGTCCGGCCCAAATCTTGTCTAATTAGATCCACTAACTATTTTTGTACTGCTTAATTAGCCATTTTACAAAGAGGTTAGCTCAACCAACCGATCACAGTAACTATTAAGGTTTCTGAAAATCTAAAGTTTAAGTCTCGTTGTGTACGTAATTTTTATTAAATTTTTGTTAACCAGTGATATATTACATATGTGGTTCTGATGTATGCTTATAAATACTGTGTAATGGCGCCCCAAACGTCAATTGATGAAGTGATGACATATGGCCGGAATACAAGCCTATACGATCGATTTAGGGTTCCTTTCTCTCTCACTGTAGTCTAGACTGTATAGATGGGGTAATCTCCTCTTCCATCGAGGCAGACAGTATTATAACACTACAAGAAAAGAGGTCTACAGCGACGATTTTAGCGACGATTTTGGATCGTCGCTAAATTACAAAAAGGATTTTGAAGAAAACTCGCTGATTATCTTTTTTTTTGTTTAATTAGCGATGATATGTTGATGATCGTCGTTAGATATAACATTTAGCGACGATTTAAAATTTATCATCGCTAATAACACTAATAACGCCCACGGGATTAGCCACGGCTTTTTTAGCCGTGGCTAATCTTTATATTTAGCCACGTGGCTAATTTTTCCGGCAAATTTCCCTCCAATTTCCACTGAAATTTAGCCACGGATTTGGCCACGGATGTAGGGGCCGTGGCTAATTTATTTGTCAGTAAATTAGCCACTGATATTAGCCATGGCATTTAGCCCTGGCTAATAATGATAATAGGGTTAGGGTTAATGTAAATGTAAATAATTAGGGTTAGGGTTAATGTAAATGTAAATAATTAGGGTTAGGGTTAATGTAAATCTAAATATTTAGGGTTAGGGTTAGGGTTAGGATTATGATTAGGAATAATAGAAATTAACAAAAATTAGTAAAAATAAGTATATATACATATTTAGATAGTGTTAGGGTTAGAAATTAGGGTTAAAACTTAAAAGTAAGAGTTAGAAGTAGAAGTTAGGGTTAGATTATAGTTTTTTAGATATTATAAATTATAAAAAATTTAAAGTTAGATTATAATTAGATAATTATAATAATTTAAATTATAAAAATTATAAATTGAAGTTATTTTAGATATTTTAAATTTTAAAGTTAAAAAATAAATTTAAAGAAGGTATTTTAATTTTTAAAGTAACAAATTCAAGTATTATAAAGTTATTTTAAATTATAAAAGTTGTTTTAAATTAACAACTAGTGATTTTTTAAAAATTATAAAAAATATCAATTTCTAATATTAACTTTAGTAGGTTAGGGTTAGTCTAATTTAATTATTTTTAATTTTTAAATTCTAAAATTCAATTAAATAAATTAGATATTTTAAAACTTATAAAATAAGTTTATTTTAAATTAAAAAAAAAATAAAGAAGTTATAAATTAAAGTTATTTTTGATATTTTAAATTTAAAGTGAAAAATTAAATTTAAAAAAGTTATTTGAAGTTATAAATTCATTTATAAATGTTATTTTAAATTATATATCCTAAAAAGTTAAAAATTAACAACAAGTGATTTTTAAAAAATTATAAAAAATTTCAATTTCTAATATTAACTTTTAAATTCGAAAATTCAATTATATATTAACTTTATTTTAAATGGATATTTAAATTGGTTATCAACTAAGTTTAAATGGATATTTTAAATAAAAAAAATAAATAATAAATAAAAACCTAAACTACTAAAACCCCAAATTGTGATTTCAACCTGAACTACTAAACTACTAAAACTATTTTAAAATTCAATTATTAAAAATTAACCCCAAATTAAAAAATCTCCATTTCCCCAAATTAAAAAAAAAATAAACCCCCCAAAACCTTAAAAATAAACCCAAAACCCCAAAACCCAAATATTTTTCCAACTCCCACAACTCAACACCGGCGAGCAGCAAGCAACTTCTGACGTGCAGCGATTCCAGCTTCCGGCGAGCAGCAACTTCTGACGAGCAACGATTCCAGCTTCCGGCGAGCAGCAAGCGGTTCCAGCTACCAACTTCCGGCGATTCCAGCTACCGACGATTCCAGCTTCCGGCTTCCATCCGACGAACATCGACCACCATCTTTGAAGCTATTTCAAACTCAGGTTAGATTCCACAACCCCTCTCTGTCATTGTTTAATCAATATCTTTGGGTTTTCTATTTTCGATTTGAAATTTCTTTGGATTTAGGTTAGATTCTTTTTCCATTTGAAATTTCTTTGGGTTTTCCATTTAGTAGTGTTCTTTGGGTTAATATATTTGGGTTATTCCAGCAGTTCACCGATTGTGAAGGACTGGAAACACAAATGGGGGAATAACAATTGAAAACTTCTTAACATAGCTTTAATTTCAGTATATAATACTAAGGATTAGCTATGAAAGTAATTAATAGATGTAGATTGGTCATATGTAAAAAACAATATAGGATTAGCCTTTAATATTCTCTTGTTCTGTTTGGCTAAAAATTCATGACAAATTTAAGGAATCAAATGAGGTTCATCATACAGATTATGCAAAAGATAGGGATTACTTAAACGTATGTGAATGAAACATTATAAAATTCTGCTTGAAAACACGAATAATTGTAAAATGTGTTTAGCTCTTGAGGATACCCAGAGTATGTCTTCAGCTCATGATCAATCATATATAAGTTCATGATCAATCATATATAAGCTCATGACACTACAAGAAATTCGACCTTGTATGGCGGGCTTTAGATGGCGGAAATCCATCTAAACACATAAACCCATAAAACCCATAAAACCCATAAAACCGCCATGTTGGACATCGTCATTAAAACCCATAAACCGCCATCTAAAGACCGCCATCTATTATCCATCCCCATTTCCCACCAAAAATAGTATAGATGGCGGATTTCCGCCATCTAATCTGAAAATTTTGGCGCGAATTGAAAAATTTTAGATGGCGGAAATCCGCCATCTAAAATATGGCGCGGGAATAGTTTGGCGCCAATTCATTGATGGCGGTTAATTTCATTGACGGCGGATGTCCGCCGACTATCCTTGGAACTTTAGATGGCGGAAATCCGCCATCTAAAGTTCACAGTCGGTTCCATTAGTTTATAGACGGCGGATATCCGCCATCTATTCGTCGGAGAGGGCGATTGTGCCCAGCTTTAGATGGCGGATTTCCGCCATCTAAAACTTAGTAGGAGAGTTTAGATGGCGGAAATCCGCCATACAATGTTTGTTTAATTTTTTTTTAAAACAGGATTCTATATTGTGCGTTCGAATCGTTGTTTTTGAAATAGAAATAGAAATCGATGTTTTTTATTAAAAAGAAATTAAATTACAGAATCGTTAAACATTCGAAGTTTTAATAAGAAAAAAAAAATTGTTTTATCAACACTCGTCTGAAAGCGAGTCTTCTGAATCAGAATCAGAATTATCTGATCCGAATGCAGACGGTATTGTTGACTTTGAAGTAGAAGCCATCTGCGTCATGTCTAGTCCAGAAGTCTTCAAAGTCTTGTTCAATTTTTTCATATATGATTTCATAGCATTGAACTTTTTCTTGTATTTGGAGACGTCTTTTTGACTCTCGTTACACTTGTTCTGAAAATGAAAACAACAATGAGTTCGGTAATCAACAAAATTATTGAAATATATTGTAAATACCTCCAATGCTTTGAATTTTTCCGACCATACTGCATCTGGTGGTGCATCAACAGTCGTGCTTTCTGAGATCGGGTCTTTTCCTTTCCAATTTGGAGCAGCCCATCTTTCGTTTGTTGTGCTCACCATACTGGCAGCTTCTCCAATTCCTATTATTCTATTCTTCTTATTTTTGCCGAAAGTCTTGTTGACCGTCGCTTCGATAAATTGCTGCGTTATAAAAAAATAAATAAGAAAAACGAAATATAATTAAAATAATCAATGGAAATTACAATTGGAGTCATTGATTCAGATTCAGCCCACGATTTTGCCTCTGGAGTTTTGATAAATTCCGTGGCTTCAAACTGAAAGAATAACAAAATCAAACAATGAAAATCGAAATTAGAAAATATAAATAATTTTTAAAAAATACTTACAACTTTATTGCTTCCTTTATAAGTCATTTGTAAAGTCTCTGACCAAGCTTCGACTTCACTCCTTCCTTGTTGCATCTATATTCACATAAATCATTAATATATAAAAAAAAAAGATATAAATTATAAATAAATTACCAATTCATGACGTCTTTGCGCTAATCCTTTTGAACCAGTGTGATGTGTCATTTGATTCGCTCGGTTCGCGGTATTTATCTCGGAAATTTGCTGAAATTAAAAAAAATAATAAGTTTC
>LFYR01000836.1:98211-158267 GCA_001185155.1 Zostera marina
TTAGGATGAACCTCGTCAAATTTCTTCCATTGTAAAGAATCTGCTGGATGCCGAAGAAATCCGTCGTCTTTATGTTTGGAATGGTGCCAGATCATGTCTTCAGAAATTTTGGAACACAGATACAATCTCTTCAAACGTGGAATCAAAGGAAAGTGGCGAAGACATTTTCCTGGAACACGTTTGTTTTTCTGAACGCCTTCGACGACCCACCTGCACATTCCGCAATTCGGGCAACTTTCTGCGTTTGCATATTCATTTCGATATAAAATACAATCGTTGCGACATGCATCGATTTTCGTATAATTAAGGCCCAGGTCACGAACTACCGATTTCGCATGGTACATGGTTTTCGGAATGGTCGACTCCCCATTTGGAATAGCACGACGCATGATGGATAATAATTTCTGAAATCTTTTATCACTCCAATGATTATCGCACTTCAACTGATACAATTCCAAGATAAAAGATAGTTTGGAAAACTCAGTGCAACCTGGATATAACTGTTCTTCACCTTCTTTTAGACGGCGTAAGAACGAATCGTCATATCTCTGCTCAGGATCTTCGTCGACTGGATCAACATCGACTGGATCTTCATGGACAGGCTCGTATTCGAGAGGTTCTGTTTCGAGAAAATCTTCGTCGGCTGTATTCTCAATTACATGTTCTCCGTAAACCGCACGAACCAATCCAATCATATCGTTACCAGTTTCCGGCACTGTTTCTTTTCGTTTCACTTTTTTCTCACCATATCTACTCGGTAACTCTCCGTGACGCGTCCAAACATCGTAACGTTTCAACCAACCATTTATGAAAACATGTTTCCTCATCTCCTTTATAGGAATCACTTCACTATTCGTGCAGGACGAGCATGGACAAGGTAAATAACCTTCTGGGTGAGTCGAATTCGAAATGGCGAAATTAGTGAAAGCTGTTAACCCTTCACCGTATTCTTTCGAAAACCGATCTAAACTCATCCAAGCTTTATCGGGTACTTTCATAACGTTCGACATTATCCTAAAAATTAAAATTTTTATCGAATTATAATTAATTAGATAAAAATTATTTGACTATTACAATATTAGTTATAGTTCAATTTTTTGGGAAAATCTAGCTAATTATTGAACTAGGTACGTAATCTAGCTAGATCAATTTTTTATAGGCCGATTGGGTGGTAGAGCAGCCTCCGACGAGGTAATTGCTTCACTCTACGTGGCATTTCTTAAAATCTAAAAAAATATTAAATTAATTAATTTAATATTTTTTAAACAAAGAAATAATTAATTAATCAATACATGGAAAACTAATGATTATTATCTCATTTTAAAATCATTCAATTTAATAATTATTCATTATGATTTCTATAATTTCATGCAAATTATATTCGTTAACATTTCAATTTAATAATTACTAATTATTTTAAAAAATAATAATTTCATGCAAATTATTAATTATTATTTCATTTTAATAATTATTATTAACAAATAATTAGCAAATTAATAATTGTTACTTCAATTTAAAATCATTCAATTTCATAATTATTCATTAACATTTCTATAATTTCATGCAAATTAATTAATCATTATTAATTCAATTTAAAATCATTCAATTTAATTATTTTTAATTAATTAATAATTTTATGCAAATTAATAATTATTGATAAAATTTAAAATGATTCAATTTCATAATTATTAATTAAAAATTTAATAATTTCATGCAAATTAATTATTATTGATAGAATTTAAAATCATTCAATTTAATAATTACTAATTAACAAATTTATATTTACATGCATGCAAATTAATTAAATATTTTTATAACAAAATGATTAAATAAACATTTATAATTTCATACCGCAATAGAGCTTAATTCAATCTGAATTTTTGGATTATTGATTTTTCAAAACCTACATCAAGTCAACAACACAATAATTTAATTAGTTAATTAATTAAAGCATTATATAAATTATTTATTTAATCAAATCAATTTATAAATTATTTAAAAATAATCAATTAAATAATTAATTAAAACATTTATAAACAGTAAATTAAATAATTCATAAATAACAAATAATTAATTAAATAATCATTCATTTTTAAACAAATAATAATTTTATTAATATTTATTACATAAGAATTATTTTATAATTTAATGCAAAATTTTCATTATTTAAAACAATATGTTAATTACTTATATAATTAATTAAAACTTCGTTTTAATTATTTTTAAAAAGTAAATAAAATATTTTTTTAATTAATTAAAACAAAATAAAATAATATTTCAAGCAAATTAAATAATATTTCATTTTCATGAAAACAAAATTATTTCTTTCAAATAATTCATTAATAATTGATTTCATGCATATTTATTTCATGTAAATTATTAGTTTCATGTAAACTTAATAATTTAAATTAAATAATTTAAATATATATGATTCAAAATTTATTTTTAACATTATAATTTCATATAACCATTCATAAAATATATCCATTCATCAAATATTATTTGATATTATAACCATTTCATTTTATTATTATTTCATAACAATCATTCATAGAATTAATATAACTATTTGATATAACCATTTTATTTAATTTTTTTGCGAATCATTCATAAACATACTAAAATAATTCAATAAATTTATCTTCCATTCATACTGTAGACATTAATCTTTCATTCATATATAACAATTACAACATAAAACAAGAAATCAATAACAAAAAATCAATTACAAAAAAAATCAATAAAACAATCAAAATAACATAATGAAAACAACATAATCACAACATAATCAAAACTCTTAGTAAATGAAAGATCCAACTCCTAGTAAATGAAAGATCTAATTCTATCTATCAACCTAAGAATTTACACTATCTTTGAAGGAAATGCCACCATTGAACATGTAGGAAATATTACCGAGGTGTGTGGAAGTGGAGACCGGCGACGGAGACGTGACCGACGGGAGGAGACGACGACGAAGACGGGAGGAGGCGACGACGATTCGGCAGGAGCGACTCTGTCGATTTGAAGAACAAGAAGCCAATATAACACATAAATCATTAAGAGTAGAAACTATAACACATAAATCATATAATCATAAACATATAATATAAACTATAAAATCGATCATTACATAAACATTACAGCAACCCATTCAATAATCATAATCATAAACATAAATCAATAAACATAAACATAATAAATAATAAATAAATCAATAATCAATAATAATAAAAAAACATAAACATAAATCAATAATCAATAATGAAATAATCAATAATCAATAATCAATAATGAAATAATCAATAATCGAAACCCATTCACCCCATAACAATAATCAATATCAAACCCATCATCACAATAATCTTATCAACACAATAATCATAAACAAAAAACCATAAAAAAACAAAAGAAAATAAAAAACAAACCTTCAATCAACGACACCACGGCGAAGTGGAGATCGAAGTGGAGATCACGGCGACTGGGAGTGGAGACAGGCGACGACGACACCACAACGCGGCGGCGTAACCGGCGACGGGGAGACAGGCAGCGGCGGGGAGACACTCGGCAGCAGGGAGACAATCGGCGGTAGCAAAAATCAGAACAGACAACGCGTCTGTTCTGATTTGGGGTTTTTAATAAACCCCAAAACTTACATGGCGGATTTCCGCCATGTAAGTACACTTAAGTGCCGCCAGCACTAAAGTGAAAGTCCGCCCAATCGAAATTTGGGCGGGCTTTTTCCGCCCGATTCCCCGAAAACATAACATGGCGGACATCCGTCATGTTAAGTCAATTTAATCGGGTAATCGGGCTGGAAATTGGGGGCCATTCGAAATTTTGGACGGGATAGTTTAGATGGCGGAAATCCGCCATCTAAACACCGCCATCGAAAGTATTTTCGAACCGCCGTCGATCCAAAACTTTTCCTCGGCGGATTCAATGAATAGATGGCGGACATCCGCCATCTAAACTATTGAAGTATTGATGGCGGAAATCCGCCATCTAAAGGCCGCCATACAAGGTCCTTTTTTTTGTAGTGAGAGGACATTACAGGGCGAAGAGACATTTGGTGTCGCATGTTTAGGAGAACATTGAAAGGAGAAGCAGTGGGATGGTACAGAAACCTTCCCGTGGGAAGCATTAATTCATTCAAAGACTTGGAAAAAGCGTTCAAAGTTGTCTTCGGGCATAAAGTAAGGCGCAAGGGTTTAAATATAACTTTGTTAACAGTTGTACAGGGAAACCGAGAGTCAACACGAGAATATATGGATCGGTTCGCGCTAGCAGTTCAAAAAGTTGTTTGTTCAGAAGAAGAAGTCCTGATGGCACTAGTTAATGGATTAAGACCAACTAGATTTTCAGGGGATTTAGTACGAGATCTTCCATCAACGTTCGCAGAAGCTATGGAAAGTTCGTATAAAGAGTCAAACGTGGAGGACTACAACGAGGCAAAATATAAACAGATACGTCAAAGACCGAAAGGCCAATACGACCAGAATATACAGCAAAAGCAGCCAAGGCTGGAAACTCGACCACAAAACAGAGAGGTACCGGAGGGTAACGCAAGAGGGGCCACTTTCCCAAGGGAAAGTTTCATTAATTATGGTCTGCCAAGAGTCACTCAATTTCCAAACCAATGGCAGATATTTTTAGCACTAAGAGAGGATAGGATGCTTTCAGAGCCGCGTCCAATGCGTACGGAAACAGCGATTAATCGAAATCCACACTTGTATTGTGAATATCATGAGGACATACTACGGCCGAGTGTTGGATTTTGGCAAGGGAACTAGAGAAAATACAGGGACGGCAAGGTTCACTATCCGTACGGCAAAGGCTACCTTTTCCCCCACCGCGACGGGAAGCACCGGCACCTACAGGACATCAGGCCTATAGGGATGTCAGGACGTCAGGACATCAGGACCGTAGGGACGATCAGGAAGGAAGGAATATAGGAGAAATATTAGCAATATCAGGAGGAGAGGCAGCCAGAGGAGGAACAGGATTCGAAGGAAAAAGATATGCACAGGATCTTAGTCGGACGGATGGAATAAAAAAAATCAAAGCTTGGGAGGATATTCGTTTTTCAAATGAAGATCTGACAGGAATCACAGTTCCACATCATGACTCGTTAGTTATAACACCTATTGTACAAAGGGAGGATAAGCAAAGAATTAAATCAAACAGAGTGCTAGTGGATACAGGGGCTTCAGTGGATGTGCTGTATTGGAGTGCATTTGATCAACTGGGTTTTTGCAGGGCAGATTTAGGTCCGTGCGGCACACCGATTACAGGATTTGGCCAAGGAGAAGTCCAAATACTAGGGACAATAGATATCCCGGTAACATTGGGAAAGTTTGCGCAGGAAACAACAGTGATAGTAAAATTTTCGGTGGTGCCATTTTCGTCCGGATACAACGCAATATTAGGCAGGATAGCATTACATGAATTTGGGGCGGTAACATCATCTCTGCACCAATGTTTAAAATTTCCATCGGAAGCAGGGATATGCACAGTTAAGGGATCGCAAAAAAAGGCAAGAGAATGTTATATAAATTCGACGGGGCAAGTAATGACTGCAGCAGGGGGAAAAAATAAACTCCCGCATACAATCAGGGAGGAACGCCCAAAACTCGAGCCTGCTTCAAACACAGTTGCGATGGAACTAAGTGGTGGCAATATACAAATAGGTGCCGACCTCCCGCAAGAAATAAAAAATGGTATCGTAAAACTACTCAAAGAGAACGATGACTTGTTCGCCAGGGATGTAGCAGAACTTAAAGGGATCGAACGGAGCCTTACGGAACACAGATTAGCGGTAGGAAAGCACGTGCGACCGGTGAGGTAGAAAATGAGGTCGTTGAGAGGAGACAGAAAAGAGGCGGCGGCGGAGGAAGTAGACCATTTAGTAGACCAAGCGTCGGGGTGTGAATTGCTCAGTTTCATGGATACGCACTCAGGTTATAATCAGATACCTATGGCTAGGGAGGATGAGGAAAAGACATCATTTATATCAGAAACAGGTACCTTTTGTTTCAAAGTAATGCCTTTCGGATTACGTAACGCAGGAGCAACATTTCAGAGGGCTATGGACCAAATGTTTAAGCATCAAATCGGAAGGAACCTTGAAGTGTATGTGGATGATATTTTAGTTTGTTCCAAATCAGCTGCAGAGCACTTGGCAGACCTAAAGGAAACTTTTAATAATATCAGGAAAGCAGATTTACGATTAAAGGCAAAAAAATGCTCCTTCGGGGTCACCGAAGGGCATTTTTTGGGTTTCAAAATAACTCCTAACGGGATAAAGGCCCGTACGGAAAAAATAGAGGAATTAATGACAATGACCCCGCCGAAGACAATAAAAGAGGTCCAGAAACTTAATGGAAAAGTAAACGCATTGAGTAGATTCTTAGTAAGGGGGGCAGACACATTACAACCTTTATTCAAATTAATAAAATCATCAAGTCCAAAAGTGACATAGACGGAGGAGTGCGAGAAAGCGTTTCAAAGACTTAAGGAACAATTAAGGAATCTGCCAACTCTGCAGCCACCATTCCCAGGGGAACCATTAAAATTTTACATAGCCGCGTCCGATAATGCTACTAATGCAGTTTTAATGACTGAAAGAGATGGCACACAACGGCCAATTTATTACTACTTCCGCACTTTACAGGGAGCAGAGAAGAGGTATCCACAAATTGAGAAGTTGGGGTTAGCAGTAGTAACAACGGCAAGAAGGCTAAAACCTTACTTTCAGGCACACCCAATAACCATTCCGACGGAATTTCCACTGTTGCAGTTGTTACATAAACCAGATGTGTCGGGCAGATTAACAAAATGGGTTGTAGAGTTAAGTGAATTTTATATAAGTATAGTACCAGCGAAAGCGATCAAAGGGCAAGCGGTTGCTGATTTCTTGGCAGAATTTATACCAAACGTAGAAGAGTCTGAGGGTTGGTGGATCATCCATATTGATGGGTCAGCGAGCAATTCTGGATGTGGAGCAGGCATAACAATCCAAACCCCAACAAAATAAAAAGTGGAGCATGCAATAAATTTCGATTTTAAAACAACAAACAATGAAGCAGAGTACGAGACACTATTGGCATGGGCACGGCTGGGAAAAGCATTAGGTGCTAGACGAGCAAAATTCCTTACGGATTCGCGATTAGTGGCAAACCACGTCAACGGGGAATTTGTATCAAAAGAAGAAGGGATGTGTCGGTACACAGAAGCGGCACGCAACATGATGTAATTTTTCACAGAGTGGGAACTACATCACATAAGCCGTACGGATAATAAGGAAGCGGACATTTTAGCAAGGTTAGGCGCATCTCCAAATGTACCGAGGGGACGATGAATCCGAGTGGAACAGCAAGAGGCACCTTCAATAGCAAAAATTGTGGAAAGTAAAATTCTAACACTAGCAGTAGAAAAAGATTGGAGAACACCGATAAAAAATTACATTACAAAGGGAATAATCCCGACGGATGCGACGGATAGCATTCCCTTACGGATTTGCGTAACACGCGAAGAAGGAAAAGAAATACTAACAAGCGCACATAAGGGAGCGTGCGGCCTACACCAGGGGCAAAAATGTTGGAAAAGCAGGTAACAAGGCAGGGCTACTATTGGCCACAAATAAATAGAGACTCTGAGGAACTTGTAAGAAGTTGCAATGAGTGCCAAAGACATGCGAATATCCAGAGAAGGCCATCCAGCATAATGAATCCAGTTACCACACCAGTGCTATTTGCCCGTTAGGGATTGGACATCGTAGGGCCTTTCCCAGTAGCATCAAGGGGTTGGAAATTTTTATTTGTTGCGGTCGACTACTTCACCAAGTGGACCGAGGCTGAGCCAACAAGCACAATATCAAAACATAATGTCATTCATTTCATCTTCAGGAATATTATATGTAGATTCGGGGTCCCGTTACAAATAATAACAGATAATGGAACGCAGTTTACAGGGAAAAAAGTGAAGAAATTTTGTGAAGATAGTGGTATAAAAATGAGTTTTGCTTCGGTATATCATCCACAGGCAAACAGGCAAGTCGAAGTTACAAACGGGACACTAACATCTATACTTAAAAGAAAAGTAGGAGACAACCTAGGAACATGGGCGGATTTAATACCAGAAATAATGTGGGCGTACAGAACAACCGTACGTACGCTGACGGGACATCCACCATTTACTTTAGCATTCGGAATAGATGCAGTGGCCCTAGCAGAAGTGGTGTGGCCAACAACAAGGATAGCAAATTTTGATCCAAAAGATAATAATTTGGCCATCTTACTAGCCAGAGAAAGGTGTGAGGAGTTGAGAGAAATCGCAGCAATAAGAGATTTAACTTACAAAAGGAGGACAGCACGATACCATAATCAAAAAGTAAATGAAAAGAAAATAAACTTAGGAGACTTGGTATTAAGGAATGGAAGAATCACTGGGTTAGACCAAACTAAGGGAAAGTTATCTCCAAAGTGGGAAGGGCCGTACGTAGTCGTCGAGGAAGTCCGTCCGGGAATTTACAAGTTAGCATTCGAGGATGGTCAGAAAATAGAAAGAACTTGGCACTCGGACAATTTATCAAAGTATTTTCAATAAAAGTGTATATGTGAACAAAGTTTTATTTAAAAAAAAAAGTTATTTTACTAAAACAAGGCCTCCCACCAAAGCCTTAGGGCAATAAGGCCGTAAGGAATATCAACGAAAATAATGATCAAAAAGCACGGATAGGGTCAAAGGTGCCTTTGGGCAATTATAATTACAGCAAGAAGACATGTATTAACAAGGAAACAAGGACGAAGAAAGGCGAAAGGAAAGTAAAAAACAAAAGTACGTAATAAAAATTCAAAGTACGGAAACAAAAGGTATGTTTTAATTATTTAAAAAAAAAAAATTATAAAACTACTGGTTTTCTTCACCCGACAACTCGGAGAGAGTCTTGGGCCAGGCAGGATGTTCCGTAGGGATTCCAGTCGCTTTCCACTGCTCCCACATCGGTGGGTTAATAGGAACAACGGTGGACTCGTATTCAGGGCTCCGAAGATTCACCATGTCCCGCCCATGAATCATGCCTTCAACAAAATTCTTGAAGCAGGCACGCTTGTTCCGTTCGGTCATATTCTTGGCGCATTCAGTTAATTTCACCGGCACGCGAGATGTCCTCTTCCATGGACGCAACCCGGACGGCCTTTTCGTCCCTCTCTGCCCTAAGGGACTCGATCTCCACCCTAAGGGACTCGATCTCAGCATCCTTCAAAGTAAATACGTTGGTCAAGAGAGTAACCTCGTCCAAAGCATCATTGAGCTCACGCGTCCGTTGTATCCCCCTCTTCTGTCGATGACGCTCCATAGCCACAGTTTGAAGAGCCCGGATGTAGCACGCTTCATCAATATCATCAATAGCAGTCTTTTCCAGGGTCATCCAGTCGGTCTCCTTTTCGACTGAGGAATCCAATCGGCCGAGCGCCTGTTCATAGATCCCAGCAATCCGGGGGGCTTGCCTGTGTTCGGTCACAATCAGGCGATCTCCAAGATTGTGGCTACTAGCAACCGCATCATCAGAGAAGTGGATGTACTTGGTGACATCGCCAGAAAGAGCATTAGAGGAATCACCAGCGTTAGAAACCGTTTCCGTACGGTCCCTCTTGCCACTTCGCTGCGATTCGGATCCTGCAAACAAGCCCGACAAACCTCCTTCGTCAGGTTCGCCTGAAAAAGAAAGGAAAAATTAACAAAGTTGAATGTAAATTACCAGAGGAGACGAGATGCGGGTGAGTAGATTTCCAAGTCCCGGTCATCAAACTAGAATTGTCGATGGGACTCGAACGAACAGATAGGAGGCGGGAGTACACATCATGTTCCTCCGGAGAAAGCTCCCCTACGGAAAGGCTCCCAGCATTAAAGGAGGTGTTTACCCACTTGGAAGGGACTCCTGACAATCCAACGAACTTGCTCTTTACAAAGAAATAGCGGCTTTTCCACCGATGCGAACGATCGGGATAAGAATCGAGGAGTTTATGTCTTATTCTAGAGGAAACCAATAGCCGTGCGGAATTGGGCCGGGAGATAGAGAAAAACAAACGGAAAACGCGTTCGAAGGGCTTCAAGTGTAGTTCATGACACAAGCGCTCGAACGAAACAATACGGTCGAGACTAGAGGGGGAAAGCTGGGAAATGACAACACCAGTATATGAAAGAAAAGACAAGAGAAAGGGGGAGGCGGGAAGCCGAAGCCCTAAGTCCTCAAAATCCGAGTAAAGGGTAGTATAGCCGTCGGGAGGCGAAGAGGCAGGAGCATCTTGGGGGATCTCAAGATGAGCTATCGTTACAGAGGGAGCGATCACCTGGAAATGACGACGGGCTTGCCGCCTACTAAGAATGGAAGGAGGATCTTCAGAGGAAGTTAGAGAGTTACCGTTGAAATCGGAAATGTCGTCTAGGAAGGAAGTGAGATCGGCCATGGGAGAAGATGCGGCGATCAGCGGAAGAGAAACCCTACTGATAGAAGAAAAAAAAGTGAGGATGAGTGAAAGTGGAAAGAGACTATATATAGAAGAATTTTTGGTGGGAAATCAAAAGTATTCATAGAAGATAAAATTTCATACCCAAGGGCCGGATGGGCTGCACGGTACAGCAGGTGTATTTTTGACCAGGGGTCAGCTCGGATATTTGAGGGAAGTGGGGCAAAATGACCGTAGGGAAGATACATGAAGGGAAGCAACCATATATATATATAAAAAACTAGTCCTATCAGAGTAAGCGACACAAGACCCTAAGGAAAAATAGCAGAAGGAATACCTGCTCAAATTGCCCATAGGGGAATCAGACGTGGGGAACCTGGTAGTCGTAGGGCCCGAAGGAAATAATAACACAGTCGAAAATTGGAAGGAGTTGCCAGATCCCTGATCATCAAGTAGTTACATTCGATAAACAAAAAAAACCACTCGAAGGAAGAGGAAATTGTTGAGAATAAAAATTACAACAGTACGTAAGATAAACACAAACGAGTTTGTAGGAGTCATAGGAACAACTGCAGGGAACAAAGGAAACATTCAAATACATAATAGAAAGAGGGACACAGGCCCCCCCCCAAAAAAAAAACAACACATTAAAGAAGCCCGTCAAGGCGGACCGCGAGAGAGGAAGTAACGTAGGTCGCCTGGAGGAGGGCCCGAGCGTCCGGCACGCGGTCCACGTCCCCGACGACGACGAGCGGCAGGTGCGGTGGAACGCTCAGTTGTAGAAAACTCAATAGCAGCAGGTGTAGGAACCCCGTGGGGGGGGAGTAGTTACGGGAGTCGCGTTAAAGACAGCAGCAGGGACAGGAGGCCCGGACGGAGCACGAGGGGCAGGTCGACGGTTGCTAGGAGCAGTTGCCATTGCTGGAACAACAATACCAGTTCCATTGGAGACTTGCCAAAGAGCGCGAATACGATGTTGGACTTCCGAAACCAGTTGAGACAGACGAGGATTACCCACAGCAAAATCTTCGATATCATAAAGGTATTAAAGAAGATCATCTGGCCAAACACCTCGCTGACGTGCCAACTCATATCCCAGTTCCTCCAGCAGATCATCAAGAGAAGACATGATAAATGAGGGGAAAATGAATGGAATAAAGGAAAACAATCTATTTATAGGAGGGGGGAGTACTGATGGTACCCCCAATTCATCAGCCCAGGCCCACAAAGGAGCCCAGAAGCAAGGATCGGGGCAGACCTGTCGGCCGGAACAGTCAATCCTCCAAGGGTTGCGTCCCAAGTATGTCGGATCTGTTAAACCGGATCCTAGTCCGAAAGCATATGGTCCAGCGTCCGATAGGAAATTGTATAAATACCCCTAGGGGTGAAGTGTAAAGGGGAGAGATTTACTTGTAATATACTTAGAATATACTTGTAAGATACTTGTGATTATACGGGAATAGAGATCAGTCACCTTTCCAGAGGGACGCGATCAGTTGAAGATCTAAGTAGAACAATTTGGATTTTTCTTTTAAAAACCAAAAATATGGTTTTAGATTGTATTAAAAATTTCATACTCAAAGTTAAAAATTTTTTTTACAAAAATATAAAAATAAGAAGAAGTGATAATGGAGGTGAATTTACCTCAAATCATTTCAAACAACTATTAGAAAAACATGGAATAATACATCAGTATTCATGCCCATATACACCAAAGCAGCCATAGTAAAACGAAAACATAAGCATCTACTAGATTTTGCTAGGGCACTACATTTTCAAGGTTCAATTCCTCTAAAATACTGCGGAGAATGCATTTTAGCAGCCACCTACATAATTAATAAATAGAACACCTTCAAAAGCTCTAGAAAATAAAACTGCTTGTGAGATACTACATAAAGAAACATCCAATTATGATTTTCTAAAAACCTTTGGGAGTCTATGTTATGCAACCATAGACAATAGAGAACACAAGTTCTCACCTAAAACTTTTAAAGGAATTTTTATGGGTTATCCAGCAAATACTAAAGGATACCTAATACTAGATATAAAAAATTTCATATATCTAAAAATGTGATTTTTAGAGAGAATATTTTTCTATTCAAAGAAATGGTTGAAGATGAGGATGATTGGAAAATAAATAAAAAACCTTTACAAAATTTCTATAATCAAATCATTCACTTTGATGAATATAAAGATAGAAATAAAGCAAAAACAAAATCAGAAAGGAATAAAAATTCCAGCAAAACTCTAAAACAGACCAACACAAGGTCTGAAATAAATAAAAATTCAGAAACCAGCACAGGGTCTGAAACAAATAAAAACTCTGAAAACTCTAAAAAAATTAAAACAGGAGCTCATAAAAAATCATTAGATATACCTGAGTATAATCATGCTAATGATAACATAAATTCAGACCAAAATGTAAATTTTTCTGAAGAAAAATCTTCAGAGATAGAAGTCCTAAATAAATCAAATAACTCTGATTCTAGAAATAAAAGAACATCAGTAAAAAGAAAATATATGGAAAAAACAAATCAAAACTTAAATCTTGGACAGAAGAGTCAAAATACCCAGAGGACTGGTCCAGGAAATACCCCAGAACAAGACCAAGAAAGGTCTGGTTCACAAAATGAGATAGAGTCTGAAAATAATTCAGAAACAGCAAGTAATCTTGAAAACTTGCATAAGAAAAGAATAAATCATCCACAAAACATTATAGATACCCCAGAACAAGACCAAGAAAAGTCTAGTTCACAAAATGAACTGAATTATGAAAATAATTCAGAAATATCAGGCCAAGTAGAAAACCTGCAACAACAGCAAAATACTCTGAATTCTAAAAATAGTTCAGATACAAAAGGAAACATAGAAGATATACATAAAGATAGACAAAATCAATCACAAAATACTGAAATTAATTCAGGATTTACAAACAACAAAACAAGTCTATATGGTAAGAAAATAAACCAACCAAAATACCTTCAAGATTTTGTTTTACAAAATCAAAAGGAATATCATGAATCAAAATACCCAATGAATAATTA
Organism: Zostera marina; assembly: GCA_001185155.1. Lineage (NCBI taxonomy): Eukaryota > Viridiplantae > Streptophyta > Magnoliopsida > Alismatales > Zosteraceae > Zostera > Zostera marina. The sequence goes on from LFYR01000836.1 coordinate 111,722, forward strand.
TGTCTCATATAGAAAAATAAATAAGAATCATAAACAATATTTAAAACAAATAACACTAAATGATGAACCATGTTCATATAATGAAGCTTCAAAGGATCCAAAGTGGATTGAAGCAATGAAAAATGAAATGAAGGCATTAAAAGAGAACAATACAAGGACTCTTACAAACCTTCCTAAAAACAGAAAACCCATTGGCTCAAAATGGATTTATAAAATTAAATATAAATCAGATGGCCAAGTTGAGAGATATAAAGCAAGGCTTGTAGCCAAAGGTTTCACACAAAAAGAAGGATTCGACTTTTTTGAAACCTTTGCACCAGTAGTCAAAATGGTGACCATCAAAACCATAATAGCATATGCTTCTATCAAAAGATGGAACTTATACTAGCTAGATGTAAATAATGCATTCTTGCATGGAGATTTACATGAAGAAGTATATTTAAAACCTCCACATGGTTTACTTGAAGAAGAAGATAAAAGAGTATGTAAATTAAATAAATCTCTATATGGTCTCAAACAAGCTTCAAGAAGATGATTTGAGAAACTAAGAGGAGTTCTATTAGATATTGGCTTCTCTCAAGCAAAATCTGATTATTCTCTTTTCATAAGAGAGAAAAATCAGAATATTTTATATCTCACTGTATATGTGGATGATATCATCATCACAGACAGCAATGAGTTAGAAATTAAAATAATAAAAATCCAATTAGAAAAACAATTCAAATTAAAAGACTAGGAAAATTGAATTACTTTCTAGGGATTGAAGTGTCTTATTCACCTGAAGGGATATACCTATCCCAAAGAAAATAAGCACTAGGAATACTAGAGGAATCTGGCCTCTCTGGTGCAAAACCATCCAAAATTCTCATGGAAAGGTTTATAGACCTTAAAAATGATAAATCTAAACCAATTCAAAACCCAACCTTCTATAGAAAGATGGTTGGAAAACTGATATATCTAAATATAACAAGGCCAGACCTAAGTTTTTCAGTAAACTGGTTAAGCCAATTTATGCATGAACCAAAAGAGATTCACCTTAGAGTTCTTTTTAAACTAATAAGGTATATAAAGAATGCCCCAGGGCAAGGATTACTATACAATAGAATTAGAAACATGATGATTAGAGGTTATTGTGATGTTGATTGGGCAGCCTGCCAAATTAGCAGAAAATCCTTAACAGGGTTTTGTGTCATGTTAGGAGATTCATTAATCTCTTGGAAAACCAAGAAACAAATCACAATAGCTAGATCATCGTGTGAGGCAGAATATAGAGCTATAGCTCAAATAACTTGTGAAATTGTATGGATCCATCAATTAATGGATGAACTCAAAATCAAGATTGCAAAACCCACAGATCTATACTATGATAACAAATCAGCAATCCATCTAGCAAATAATCCAAGCATCCACGAGAGGACAAAACACATAGAAGTAGATTGTCATTTCATAAGAGAAATGATAAATCAAAATAAAATATCATTAAAGCAAATTGGAACTAAGTTCCAACTTGCTGATTTCCTCACAAAAGCACTTGGGGAAAAGGAAATTACATCATTCCATTCCAAGCTTGGTATATTAAATATATTCCAAGGCTTGAAGGGGGAGTAAAGGAATTAGACTCCTAAATACACTCTCTAAGTACTGTAAATCCATTAATAACATTTTCAGGACTTAGGTGTTATTATCGGGAACAGTTTATCAAACAGGCAAATAACTCAAGACTGGAATAAAGCAATTTACAGAAACATGAGGACAAGGATGCAAAAGTTTAAATAGATAGCAACTGGGCCAATTCAGATGGGCTGCGCACTGGGCTTATATCAACCAAAGATTACAATAATAAGTTGTTAATTAATTAGTTAACCAATTAGTTAACAATGTGTAATGAATAGTTAGTTGATAATTAGCTTAAGTGTATTATTATAAATAGAACCAATTGTAATTCAGATTAATCAATTCAATACAATTACAATTGCAAGTTAAACTGTGATTAGCTACTAAGCGCGCCACCTAAGCCAACTACCGTTGGCACTCGACAGTTAGGTCGAGAAAACCTAACTTCTGCCCTCTTCTGATCTCGTCGGCCCCTCTTGGCATTCCGTGGCATTCCGGCGACTGCTTGAACCCAACACGCTGCAATAGACGATGGCATCGGGAAATAATAGGACGAAGGTTCTTCATTTACCTCACAACGAACAATTGTACAATCTGGTTCATCTTCGGAGGACGAGGAAATTAACGATACCGACCCAAGAGGACTAAATGGGTTCAGATCTAAAGACTTCTTCGACATAGATTCTACATTTTTTAATTTATCGATGACAAGGTCTCCCTCCGGTGTTATCTTCAAACTATCATCAAAGACTTGATCATGAGATGACATTTGGTAAGGCAGTACTAAACTCAACTTATTACATACATCAGTAGAATCATTAGGGGTTACTACTGATGGTGTATTTTCTACTAACATCGGCACAAACGACTGAGATGTTTCCTGAAATTTCAGTTTCTTTGTCAGATCTTCACAAATCTTTTGTATTTGACTTTGTTTAATTGAAGACGACGATGCCTTAGTGTTATTTCCCTCAGCCTTACTGTTATCTCCTGTAGGCTTACTGTTACTTCCCTCAGCCCCAGTGTTTTCCATATCATTTGGGTCTTCTACTACTACTTTTTCCTTATAAACCGTATTTAATTTGTACTTCCGTATTTTTTCTATCATTTGGTCCATCAGACCAGGTCCATATCCGACCAGACCCACTTGACCAGTGAAAGAAGGCCCGGTCGGTCCAGTAGGAAAGTGTATAAATACCCCTATGGGTTGAATGTAGAAATGGGAGAACATTTGTAGTATAGTATACTTGTAATAGAGGTTGTCTGGCATATACTCAATACGAGACTATCAATATCATACCTATGTTAGAAAGATAGCGTCGATCCAACGGCGGACTTGGGAGTTGTGGAGAGTCTCCGGCGGACAGAGCTCACCGTCCGGCGAGCAATAGAAGAAAGGGGGAGAAAGAGTTAGGTTATTTCGCATTAACGACCTAACTAGCCGTTATCACTGTAGCGCTGTAATTAGCCGTTAATCATTCAAATGTATTAAACGCTAAAATGTCATTTTTATCTTTGTTTAATTACAGTAGTCTATTTAACTAAGATTATTACTAACTAACTAACTAATATCAACTAATAACATAACTTAGATAATTGGATCTTTAAACAGTTGATGATCCAAATACCCAATTACCCGATTATTTTAATTTAAGTGGGCAAACTTGCAGTTTGGTCCTCGTCCTTTTATATATCCTTTAAGTGGGTAAACTTGCAGTCCAGTCCTCGTCCTTTTATATATCCTTTAAGTGGGTAAACTTGCAGTCCAGTCCCCACATTCCTTTTTATTCTATTAATAGTTTTAAGTGGTGAATATTACAAACTGAACCTTACAGTTTCTTTCTAAGTTAAAACTGTAAGTGCTTCTGCTTTATTTATTTGCACTTAGGTCCAATCCAGTATCTAATTTAGTATTAAGCTAATTACTTCTTTACTCCCCCCTCAAGCTCTGGAGTAGATGTTTATTACTCCAAGCTTGACAGAGGCTGAAGTAATTTCATGCTCTCCCATGGGTTTAGTGAACATATCTGCTAATTGGTATTTAGTTCCAATTTGCTTAAGATTGAATGTCCCTTGAGTGATTAGCTCTCTAATGAAATGACAATCTATTTCAATATGTTTTGTTCTCTCATGGAAAACAGGGTTATTAGCAAGATGGATTGCTGATTTGTTGTCACAAAATATTGTTGTTTCACTTTTAGTTTTTATTTTCATTTCCTTAATTAGTTGGTGAATCCATATCAATTCACAAGATGTTTGAGCTATTGCTCTATACTCAGCTTCACAAGATGACCTTGATATTGTAGCTTGCTTTTTGGATTTCCAAGATATTATGAAACTTCCAATTAGGATACAGAAGCCAGTCACAGATTTTCTGCTAATTTGACATCCAGCCCAATCAGAATCACAATAGGCTTGGATGTTCAAATTTTCACTTGTTTTATATAATATACCCTGCCCTGGGGCTCCTTTTAAGTATCTCAGTACTTTAAAAAGTGTTTTTAAGTGAATCTCTCTTGGATCACTCATGAACTGGCTCAGCCAGTGTACTGCATAGCTTAGGTCAGGTCTAGTGATGTTAAGATATATTAACTTCCCAACTAACTTCCTATAGAAGGTTGGGTCTTCAATTTGTTTGGATTCACTTTTGAGATCTATGTTTTTCTCAATGGGTATTTTAGATTCTTTTGCACCTGAGATGCCACTTTCCTTAAGTATCTCTAGTGCATATTTCCTTTGTGTTAATAAGGTTCCTTCACTAGAGTATAATACCTCTATTCCTAGAAAGTAGTTTAGTTTTCCAAGATCCTTTAGTTTAAATTTGTTTTCTAGCTGGATTTTGAGAAATGCTATCTCTAGCTCATTATTGCCTGTGATGATTATATCATCTACATAGACAATTAGGTATATCAGGTTATCATTTTTCTCTCTAATGAATAGAGAATAATCTGATTTTGTTTGTGAGAATCCAATCTCTAATAGGGTGTTTCTTAGTTTCTCAAACCAATTCCTAGAGGCCTGTTTGAGGCCATATAATGATTTTTTGAGTTTGCACACTCTTTTATCTCCTTCTTGGAGTAACCCTTGAGGTGCTTTTAGATATACTTCCTCATGGAGATCACCATATAGGAAGGCATTATTGACATCTATTTGATATAGATTCCATCTATTTTGTGTTGCAAGAGCAATTAGTAGCCTTACTGTGGTCATTTTTGCAACTGGTGCAAAAGTTTCATAAAAATCAAAGCCTTCCTTTTGAGAAAAGCCTTTTGCTACTAACCTTGCTTTATATCTTTCAATTTCTCCATTTGGTTTATACTTGATTTTGTATATCCATTTAGAGCCTACTGCCTTCCTTCCTTTAGGAAGTTCAGTTATATCCCAAGTTTTATTTGAGATGAGAGCTTCCATCTCATTTTTCATTGCATCTACCCATTTTGGGTCTTTAGATGCTTCATTATATGTGTTGGGTTCTATGTTGTTATTAACTTGTTTAAGAAATTCCTTATGCCTGGGATTTATTCTATGATATGATACATAGTTACTCATGGGGTATTTTACCTTGCTTTTTGATTCATTATCCATATAGAATTCATCAAAATGCTTGGGTTTAGTTATTATCCTCCCCAATCTTGTTTTTACAGCTTCATTTATGATTTCTGTTTTATTTCCAGACTCAATTTGAGATGATTTTTCAACTTGTTCTTTTTCTGTATAATTGGTTGCAAAGCTTTGTTTTGAGCTTTGTTTTTCAGTTTGATGATTTTTATGTGTATTTTCTGTCTGACTATCAGTGAGGAGTTGATTTTGAATATTTTGGTCAGAATGAGTATTTTCAAGTTCCTCTGAAATGTATGATATTTCTTTTCCAGTTGAGGACTGGTCAGCCTGATTATTTTCAGTCATATCTGACTTGTCCAGAGTTGGTTTATTTTTAATGACTCTGTCCTGGTTTTTATATTCTCCAGGGCATTTTATGCTTTGTTTTATGGTTTCTTGAGTGTTATGTATTTTGGATTGTTCATTATCCAATTTTTCTGAAATTTTTATTGAAATTCCAGAATTGTGTGTTGTTCTAGAGTCCAGTTCATTATCCAGTTCATTAAATGCTTTTTGAATTGGAAATATTTCAGTTGCCTTGTTTACATTAGTTTGGGGTTTAGTTTGGTGGAATGGGAAGATATCTTCTCTAAACACCACATCTCTACTTATATGAAATTTTTCATTTTCTAGGTCAAGTATTAAATAACCTTTTGTGTTTGGAGGATATCCTATGAATATTCCCTTGAATGTTCTTGGGGAGAACTTGTGTTCTTTATGATGTGTTGTTGCATAACACAAGCACCCAAAAGTTCTTAATAGGTCATATTTTGGTTTTTGCTCATGTAGAACCTCAAATGGGGTCTTATTCTCTAGGACTTTTGATGGAATCCTATTTATTATATATGTTGCAGCTAATATGCATTCTCCCCAATATTTCAAGGGAATATTAGCTTGCATATGTAAGGCTCTAGCTATGTTTAATAGACACTTGTGTTTTCTTTCAACCCTTGCATTTTGCTGAGGGTTGTAAGGACAAGTTGCTTGATGTATGATTCCATAGCTTTCAAGCATTTCTTTGAACTTGTTTGATTTAAACTCACCCCCATTATCACTTCTTATTGTTTTAATATTTTTATTAAAAAAAATTTTGACTTTAGTTATGAATTTCTTAATACATTCATAAGCAATGGCTTTGTCTTTGATTAAGTAAATCCAAGTTGATCTACTTAGATCTTCTACAATAGTTAAAAAATACTTGAAACCATCATGAGTTTCAATTGGGAATTTACCCCAAATATCAATATGTATTAGATCAAATATATTTTTACTTTTTGTTAAACTTTTGGAGTATTTGAGTTTACTTTGTTTAGATAATGGACAAATATCACATTCTTTATTTTGAGAAAACGAAATTTTATTATCACAATTATCTGAAACAATATTCTTTACATTTTTAAGAAAACAATCTACTTGCTGATTTTTAACTAATATAGCAAGCTTTTGATTTGATATATGACCAAGCCTGTTATGCCAGACTTTAGAGTTTATGGATGTGTTGGCATATGCAGAGGGAGTGTAGTTGAACAGATAGAGTCCATCTTGGCACCTACCCTTCCCAATCACTTTCTTTGACTTGTTTTCATGAAAATAGCAATTTTCATTATCAAATAGTATTTTTAGATTATTATCAAGGACTATCTTGCTTACTGATATTAAGTTTACCTTGAATTGAGGTATGTATAATACATCTTCTAAAATTATATTTTCAGAGATTTTTATTTTTCCTGTAAATTTTGCATTGCATATCTCACCACTTGGAATGGTGACAAAATGATCACCACTCTTAGTTGGTGGTTTATCAAAATATTTGAGGTTCCCAGTCATGTGTTGGGAGGCCCCAGTATCTATAATCCAATTTGTTTTAAAGTTTATCATATTATAGGCATGGTTCATTTTAAAATTCAAAAAATTGAAAGCATAAATCATACCATTTGATTGGAAGAAGTCTTTGAGCATTAGTAGCTCTTCATTAGACATCCCTGGTATTATAGAGTTTGATGAAGAGGCTTGATTGGCTGAATCAGTTTTAGCCTTTTTGAACCTATTCCCTTTCTTGTTGTTTTCTTTGTTCTTGTCATTGGGAAAACCTATAATGTGGAAGCATTCTTTCCTAATATGCCCATAATATTTACAATTGTCACAGTATTTGGAAGTATCCAATTTCTTCCCATTCTTACTGTACAATCCTTTTCCCTCTTCTTTTTCATTAGATTTCTTTGCAAATAGGGCAGAGGTTTCTGTTTGGGGTTTATCATCCCTGAAATTTATTTTCTGGTTTTCTTCTTGTATAATGAGATAGAAAACCTTGCTCATGCTTGGCAATTCATCATAAGAGAGTATTTGCCCTCTTATGGTTTTAAAATCCTCATTCAGTCCTAATAGGAACTGATGGATTTTATCTTTTTCCATTTTATCACAATATTTGGGGGCACAAATCTTGCAAAAATCAATATCTTCTAGCTCTATCTTCTGATTCCAAAGAGATTTAAATTTATCATAGAACTTAGTAACAGTATCATTACCTTGATGCAAGTTGTTCAGTTCATACCTGATTTGATTAACCTTAGGTGCATTACCTTGGTTATATCTTTCTTGAAGATCCTTCCATGCTATGCAAGCTTCTTCAGTGTGCATTAGCGTGGATGATATCTGAGGATCAACATTGTTCACAATCCAAGATAATACAAGCCCATTCACTGTTTCCCAAGCTTCAAATTCCTTCCCTGACCTATCCTCTGGTCTTTTGACTTTTCCATTTATAAATGCTATTTTTCTTCTGGAAATCAAGGAAAGCTTCATTGCATTAGCCCAACTCTGGTAATTGGCTTCACCTTTAGCTTGTCAGACACCATGAGGGCTCTTGGATGATCACCTGAATTTAAATAGTATATAGATTCTTTGTCATTTATGGCAGAGACATATACTCGTGACCTCTTGTGCTTGGAGCTATATGATGATTTGTGGGTGTGCGACCTGTGCTGCTTAGATGAAGAATGATTCTTTCGGGGGGGGGGACTTCATAATTGATGGAGGAGATGGAGAAGCTGATGGGCTTGAATCTGATTGACTCTCCCTGTCTGGAGTGCCGATGGACGCTTTTCCTGCGGAAGCGTAGTCGATCTTGCCAGTAGATACCATGTTAAAAGGATAGCGTCGATCCAACGGCTGACTTGGGAGCTGTGGAGAGTCTCCGGCGGACAGAGCTCGCCGTCCGGCGAGCAATAGAGGGAAAGGGGGAGAAAGAGTTAGGTTATTTCGTATTAACGACCTAACTAGCCGTTATCAGTGTAGCTCTGTAATTAGCCGTTAATCATTCACATGTATTAAGTGCTAACAATGTAATAATCTTTGTTTAATTACAGTATCTATTTAAACTAAGATTATCATTAACTAACTAACTAATATCAACTAATAACATAACTTGGATAATTGGATCTTTAAACAGGATGAACCAAATACCCAATTACCCGGTTATTCTAATTTAAGTGGGCAAACTTGCAGTCTGGTCCTCGTCCTTTTTATATCTCTTTTAAGTGGGCAAACTTGCAGTTTTGGTCTTCGTCCTTTTATATATCCTTTAAGTGGGTAATCTTGCAGTCCAGTCCTCGTCCTTTTATATATCCTTTAAGTGGTGAATATTATAAACTGAACCTTACAGTTTCTTTCTAAGTTAAAACTGTAAGTGCTTCTGTTTTATTTATTTGCACTTAGATCCAATCCAGTATCTAATTTAGTATTAAGCTAATTACTTCTTTATAACAATCCTACAAAGTGACCTACAAATTAAGAGCCTATGCAGATAACATTCAATTTTATTTAGGACCATCCCTCAATAATTAATTCCTTGGATCCATAAAAAAAGTTTTGGATACCTTCTTTTCCACCTTTTTTGGCTTGGAAATGAATGCATCTCTAATAGATCAGTAATGCATAAATGTATAATACCCAAAAACAACAACAAACAAGGAGTACATCTAATTAAGGGATCATTTGTTTCCCTACCCAAGTAATTTTAGATACCTATATGAGAATATCCATCGTCCATCATAGTTAAAAGGAATCCAGTCACCTATAATATATATACAGGAATACCTTTCACATGTAAGAGGGAACCCAATTACCTAATTAATGAGGATATACATCATAAGTACGAGGAATCCAATAACTTATATATATGGGATACCCATAATAGGTAAGAGGTCCAATAACCTATATGGGGATACCAATTACATGAATGAGAAATCCAATCATTTCATTAGGAATGGCCATCAAAGATAAGGAAAAGAGTTTTGGGTAGATTATACGTACTAGGGTTATAAATGCAAATTTCCTTTTAAATTTATTTTATATTCTCTTAACATGAATTAGAGCCAGTTCAAAATCACATGAGGTCACTGATATCTCATATGACAAAAATAATTTGATCAGGTAATTAATTTATAGTTATAACTTATAAGAGTTAGTATATATGTTAGTAAAAATGTATATATACTATCATTTATTCATTTGTTGCTCAATACACATATTTTAAAACAATCATAATTAGTATATCTTGCAATGAATTATCAAATATTTATGACTAAAAGCCTAAATATATATCGCAGTATTAAAATATATGCGATACTTTGGTTTAATCATGGATTTTTTTTGTCTTGAAAATATGCATATCTATTGCAAAATGAAAACAATTTACCAAACTATCAATACATATGTATGCACCTAAATCATGAAGATATAATTTTTTTATAACATTTTATATTTTTGAAAATATTTTTCCAAAATCTCTAACACCACTGATAAATGATAATTATAAGATATCACCAATGAATCATTATTTTAAATACTGAATATTTTATGTTTACATTTTCACTTGTACTGAATATTGGCATCCCATATTCCCATGTATTTGATTGTTTGATAAAATAGGAAGAACATACAGGATTCGGGTTCACAATGTTGGAATATCTACATGTCTAAATTTCAGAATCCAAAACCACAACATGTTACTTGTAGAAACAGAAGGATCTTACACGATACAACAGAATTATACAAACATGGACATTCACGTCGGGCAATCCTATTCATTTTTGGTCACAATGAATCAAAGTCCTCTCAATGATTTCTATGTCGTAGCAAGCGGACGATTTGTAGGGGATGCAAATATAAGAGATAAAGCTACTGGTGTTGCCGTATTACACTATACAAATTCTCAAGGTCCTGTCATTGGTCCACTTCCAAATGGACCAGATGAAGACATGTATATCTCAATGACACAAGCAAAATCTGTGAGGTAATTATACTCTATATGTTTACAATCACACACATATATAGGGTTAGAATCATGTAAGATAATAGATGGTGAGATAATATAAAATATTTGATTCTGTCTATCTATTTCTACCTTGAGATTTGGACTTATCGTCCATGAAAATCAGTGAAGGAATAACATTGAAATGTAGTATTGTTAATTTGTTCTCCATATAAAAGTTTTATTGTGATCATTTCTCTAATACTTGGAAATTAATTATCAGATGGAATCTTTCATCTGGAGCAGCTCGACCAAATCCACAAGGCTCATTTAAATATAGAGAAATTCCAGTCACCGACGTCTTCATTCTTGTCAACAAACCTACACAACTTATTGGTGGGAAATGGCGAAGAAGTATCAATGGAATCTCATATCTTGCCCCAACAACACCTTTAAGCCTAGCTCGACATTTCAACATCCCAGGAGTATTCAAACTTGATTTTCCAAACCGGATTATAACAACCAGGACTCCAAAGCTAGATACCTCGTTAATCAATGCTACTTATAAGGGTTTTATGGAAATTATATTCCAAAATAACAACACAAATATCGAAAGTTATCATATGGATGGATATGCATTCTTTGTTGTCGGGTAGAACCTCTTCACTCTTAATATTACTAATATAATTTAGAACTAATATTTTGTTGTCATTTGTTGTTGAGGATACAAATTGAAGGATGGAGTTTGGAATTTGGAATGAAAATAGTCGAAATGGCTACAATATGTTAAATGCAGTTGCTCGCTGTACAACACAGGTATGTATATTTATATGTGATCAGATTCATGTGATATATAACACTATGTTATAATTTCTGACGGCCTGACCGTCAATATGGCAACGTCACTAATAATGTCGCCAAATATGTATGTTACTGACGGTCTGGTCGTCAGATGCTAATTTTGATTACTGATATAATAAGACTGGCAGTCAAATCGCTGGTATAAACTTTATGGGAAAAAAAATACTGACAGTAATGCCACCACAAAAACACTGTTTTTTTGTAGTGGTAAAAAAAGATAAATCATCTCGAAATTTCAACCATACTTACACTTTCATGAATTTTTCTTATATATATAGTAGTGTTATTTTATCGTGATGTTGGATGATCATAATTATAACAATATGCATTATAACACATGAAGCTGCCCTCTATATATACATCCCGTTTCTGATGTGGTTATTCGTAGAAAAAATGGGTCGTGGACGACCCACGGATTGACTGAATTGTCAATCCGACGGTCGTCCGACGAGGACGTCACCGTCGTGCATTCACGGACAGCATTGACTGGATAATTAAGATCATAACCCCACGACGTTGTACTGTTTGTCATCCCTGTGTGGTACCGTCTGCAGTCCCTGTGTGGTACAGCCGACGTGCGTTCGTGTACGGGGTACAATGCGGGGTATGGTGGAATGGACGTTTTTCAAACCGAAAAATAGGGGGAGGGATGGACGACCGAGAATTTAGCAGGGGAGGGGATGGCTGGATTGTGTTAGCCATCCGCAGCTAGGGGGAACCGCAGCAAAAACAGATCCTATATATATGTATTAACTGTGTATATATATGATAATAAATTTGATTGCAGGTATTTCCAGGATCATGGACAGCAATTTTAGTCTCTCTTGATAACGCTGGCATTTGGAATCTCCGTTCGGAGAATCTCAACTCATGGTATCTTGGACAGGAAGTGTATATCAGTGTCGTCAACTCTAAACTTGCTAAAAGAAATGAGCTTTCATTGCCTGATAATTCTTTCTTTTGCGGTGAACTCTCTGATCTACAAAAGTAAGTAATGAACAATGATTTAAATAAATCTCATATATTCTAAGATTGACAATTATCTCAAATAAAATGAACAAGAAAAAATTACCGAAACTATTTAATGAATATATAATTGAATTTTTATCAAAAATCTTTTTTTTTCAATGTAGAGAGACTAAAGACGACGGATCAACGAGTCATAAACATACTTACTCTGCGGGGACAACAAAAACAAAAATGAGCCTCATTGATTATATAGTGAAATTTGCTTTTCTTTATTTAATATTCTTATCCATGATTGGTTGGTCTTTTTGAGCATGCTTAAAGCCTTAAACCATAGTAGGATTGGGAACTCGTCGGCACAAGGAATTTTCTTCGACGATACGAAAATTTATTCTTCAAGTTATTTAAAAAAAATTAGCATGATATATATAGAATTTTAACTATTTATTTCCTAAATAATATTTAAATATCACATTCGATTATTTGAGTTTTTTAAAATTTAGGATTATTTAAATACATTGGGTTTCAGGTGCGGTTCGTCGGATGGCATGGAAATGACATCCGAAGGCACGAAAGATGAACCGCACGTCCTTCGTGCATCGAACTTCACTGGACTGGGTAAAGTTTGGGACCTCCGCGTTTGCGACATCCGACAGCCCGTTCTGGTGTGGTTCTCGTCGGCGTACCCAACTGCACCGGCGAAAACCGCACCTGTTGAAATTGAAAATAATTTGCCAATTTTCTTGTAAAACTGTTGAAATTGATGTCTTCAGGCAATTATTGCAGGTTAAATACAACATACAAGTAGATAATCCATATAAATTTGTGTGTGTTCTACTATTCTTCATATGTTGTATTGTTATTTAATAAATTTTCAGGTACTGAGGTACATGTAAAAATATTTCTATTACATAAACGAATGGGCCATGTCAAAATTGGTCCACTTTGTTAGTGAATAAATTGCATAAGTATAAATATTATTGATGAGGGTGGAACTCGAGCAATGTTCGTCGACGTTTCGAACAAGCGTCAGACGGGGAACTCCGTGGAGAAATCTGATTGAACTTCTCAGTTTCTCAGAGCTTTGCTTCGCTGGGACTTCTCCACTCCGAATGATTTGCCCTAATGAATGAGGGGTGCTCCCTATTTATAGAACTTTTATAGGGGTATTCTGGTCATTTGGGCTATAACCGCCTAGATCTGGTTCCAAGTCGACTTTCTGGGATCTACATCCTCAGAAGCCGACTTTTCCTATTCGACCTTTCTCTGAGAAAGTTGAACTTTAGGAAAGTCGAACTCTAGAAAATTCGAACTGGGCAAATTCGACTTCTATAGAAGTCGATCTTCCCAAGAGTTGACTTGGAATCTCCCCAAAACCTATATGGGTAGCTCAATTCATCTCTGGCTATTCGAATCTCTAGTTGATGGTGTGTTGTGACCAAGTTCAGGATACTGTATCGATCACCAGTACTCACCCCTCCTCTACGTCCCAGGTGTTCCGAGGGATGCCTTTTAGTACTGTGGTCTGCACGCCGGACCTCGTACTATCAGTATTCCCTCCTTTGTGTGTTGAGGTGGGAATTTCTGGTGATGTCCTTGGATGCGCGATCCTATATCACCAGGGCTCCCCCCCTTTCCAACATAAAATGTCTACCTGTACTTCATCAAAGGTTGTCACGTACTTCCAGCAACAATTGTCTGGTGCCTCCTAGCCGAAGTGCTCTCTTTGGGCAACCTATTCGAAATGATTTCCCACTGGACGCTTTTTTGACCCCTAGACGCTTTGTTGAAGCGTCGCCGAGCATTGTTCGAGCACCTACTCTCTCAACAACCGCCAGCCTGTGCTTTTGCTAGAATCTTTCCTACTCTTTTGGTGACATAGCTGGTGAGACATGCTTGATTACACCAGTCACTACCCATCAACGCCTCTCAACAAGGACTAGGGCTCCGTCGCTATGGCAGGACCCCCGGAGAGCTCCCACGGTGCGGAACATCGTTCTTCGTCCAGATCGCCTTGTTAGCCCGTAAAATCGCCCGATTGGACTACCAAGTCGCCGACATACAGGATAACTCGCCGAGTTAAGGCAAGATCGGCGGTATGGTAGACTGTACATCTTGGCCCTAGAAACTCGCCGAGTTAGCCCTTAACTAGGCGACTTCCATACCTGAATCGGCGACTTACGACCGTTACTCGGCGGTAGCCAACGTCATAAATGTTACCATATATGACCATAGACGCGATCTCCGCCAATGAGTGCGCCCTCCGAGACCCTATAAAAGGGGTCTCAAGGGGACACTCAAAGGCACGATTCAAGTTCCACTCTCACACCAGAGCACTACACTACGAAACTCGCCGAGTCTCATTAGAATCGCCTAGTTTCACTTGCAGGTATTTTGACGTAGAGCGTGCGTCGTGGACTCCAAAGCCTCCGGCATCAACCTCGCACCACCGCGAGCCCTGGTAGCAGATTCAGTGCTTCATCAATAGCGTAACATGATCTTATACCGTTACCGGGGTCTCCTCTGCTACTGCTTCTGTAGTGGAGAAAATCTTCGCTTTTTCTGCGATGAGGTACAATATGACTCCGTATTACTGTTAAGGTCTCCTCTGCTACTGCTTCCGTAGTGGAGAAAATCTTTGTTTTTTTTGCGATGAGGTGCAATCTGAACTCGTATTATTGTCAAGGTCTCCTCTGCTACTGCTTCCATAGTGGAGAAATTTTTCACTCTTTCTACGATGCGGTGTAATCTGACCCCGTATTATTACCTCCTCTGCCTACCGCTTCCATAGGTGGTGTTAGTTTACTTTCTCTTTGTGAACTTGTTTTTTCACTGAGACCTCCTCTGTCTACTGCTTCCGTAGGTGGAGTTAATTTATTCTCTCTTCATGAACCTATTTTATCATTAGGACCTCCTCTGCCTACTGCTTCCATAGGTGGAGTTAATTTATTCTCTTTTCGTGAACTTGTTTGGTCACTGAGACCTCCTCTGCCTACTGCTTCTGTTGGTGGAGTTAATTTATGCCTTTTCGATGTGGTACGCTTCCTGACCCCGTTATCACTGAAACCTCCTCTGCCTACTGCTTTCGTATGTGGAGTTAATTTGGCGTCCCCCTTTGTCACCGCGTCCGACATCCGTGAGAGTTCAAATTTCTCTTAGTAATGTGGTTCATTCTGTCCTCGTACCACTATTAAGGTCCTCTTGGTGGTGTGAATGAAAGGCCTCTACACCCCTAAGGCTTCTTTTTCCTAGAGGATTTAATTCACCTTGGTGGTATGACCGAAAGTCCCCTGCACCCTCAAGGTCTCTTTACATTAAAGGATTTGACTTTCTCCTGATGGTGCGGTCTTGAATGACCCCTCTTTACCTCACAGGCCTCTTCCACTGAGAGGATTTACTTTTTCCTGACGGTGCGGTCTCGAAAGACCCCTAATCACCTCTGAGGCCTCTTCTGCTGTCGTTTCCGGAGACTGAGAGGATTTGAGTTCTTCCTAGTGGTGCGATCTTGAATAACCCCCAACCACCTCCGAGGTCTCTTCTGCTGAGAGGATTTATTTTTTCCTGGTGGTGCGGTCTCGAAAGACCCCTAATCACCTCCAAGGCCTCTTCTGCTGTCATTTCCGGAGATTAAGAGGATTTGAGTTCTTTCTGGTACGTGCGGTCTTAAATGACCCCTCATCACCTCCCATGCCTCTTCTACTGAGAGGATTTTATTTTTTGTCGGGGTTACTTTGATAACACCTCCCCGACTTGGTGAATTCGAAATATCAGGGGTATTTTTCCTACACCCCCATGTCTCGGTGAATTTAAAGTATCAGAGGTATTTTCCTACACCCGCTGCGTTGGTGAAAATATCGAAATATCTGGGGTATTTTTCCTTCACCCGGCCACTGCCTTGATGAATTTTCAAAATATCATGGGTATTTTTCCTACACCCCTTGTCTTGGTGAAAATGTAGAAATATCAGGGGTATTTTTCCTTCACACCCCTGCCTTGGTGAATTTTCAAAATATCTAGGGTATTTTTTCTACATCCCTTGTCTTGGTGAATTTGTCGAAATATCAAGTGTATTTTTCCTTCACCTTGGTGAATTTTCAAAATAATAGGGGTATTTTTCCTACACCCTTGCATTGGTGAACTTTGAGAAAGTTCATATGTCGACTTCTGAAAAATTCAAGCTTATATGTTGACTTTTGAAAAGGTCGAGCTCATATGTTGACTTTTGAAAAGGTCGAGCTCATGTGTTGACTTCTGAAAAAGTTGAACTCATGTGTTGATTTCTGAAAAAGTCGAGCTCATATGTCGATTTCTGAAAAAGTCGAGCTCGATCATGTGTTGACTTCTGAAAAAATCGAGCTCATATGTTGACTTTTGAAAATGTTGGTTTGAAAGTCTGTTATTCTTTTGATGCTATATTGGAGGTTGTTACGGATCCTTGAGATCTATAAATAGCCCCTCCATATTCCTTTTCTCTTCATCCATGGCTCTTCTTATAGCCTCTTTGCTGACTTTGTTTAGGAAGAGATTGAGAAGCTGGATCGAATTTTAAATATTTTGGATCCTCGAGCTTCTTCCTTGAATCTACTTTCCCTACGCCAAATAATCGTTGAGTGACAGAGTGTGGTTTTCGATTCTAGGGAGTCTATTTTTGAAAAATGGTCCATTGGGGACCTTACTATTGGAGCTTCTCCTCTTACTCCCACTCGTGGTCGACACCGGAGGCACCCTAGACGTGCTAGGTCTCCATAGAGTCATGTTCCTAGGAGGCTGCGCCGTCGTATTAATTTTAACTATGGACTTGTTATCTTTTTTTTTGTCACTTGTAGACACAGTTTTCAGAATAAAAAATATTATTTTTTCCTGTTCACTTTTTTGTAAAGTCGAGTTATTTTTCTTCGAGATGATTTGAACTTCAAATTTTGTATTTGACCTTCCTTAAAATGTCGAACTCTGATCTTCTGCAAAATGTCGAACTCTATGTTCTATTTTACAGAGTCAGAGGCCTTGACTGTAATGTCGAATTTTGACTTTATGCCAAAATGTCGAATTCTACCTTTGTAAGGAAATCTCGAACTCTATGTTCCTGTGCAAAATGTCGAACTCTATTTTGCAGAGTCAGAGGCCTTAAGTGTAATGTCACATTCCGACTTTGCCAAAATGTCGAATTCTGCCTTTGTCGAGGTATTTCTCCTATACCTCTCTGACTTGGTGAAATACTAAACTTTCAGAGGTATCTCTCGTACACCCCTCTGACTTCGTGAAATACTAAACTTTTAGAGGTATCTCTCGTACACCCCTCTGACTTGGTGAAATACAAAACTTTCAGATGTATTTCTCGTATACCCTTTTGACTTGGCATGAAATACTAAACTTTCAGAGGTATTTCTCGTACACCCCTCTGACTTGGTGAAATACTTTTCAAGAGTACTTTGCTTATACTCTGACTAGGTATTCTAAAACCCTTAGGGGTGAGGTCGACTTTTCTTATAGTCTGGGTTGACTTTTAAAAGCCGACCTGGCTGTACCTTTGATTTGATGAGCTGACGAAGTTTGTAAGGTTGTTATATACTTTTGTTACATACCTTGCTGTTTAAATTTCTCGCCCTCTTTTCGGGCTAGGTTGGATTCCTTTGGCATGTTATGATAGTCGAAGAAAATACTCTTGCCTAATTATCTTTGAGCTGAGGATCTATCCGTGTCTGGGTTCCACACACTCCTTGATAAATCTCCTTAATTATGAACTGTCCATCATTTATCGAGACATATTTTATTAGAGATCAATCATAAGATTTTTATAGAGAACGTCCCATATGTGACAGAATCTCAAGACGCGTGTTAATTATAACCTGCGACGCTCATTCTTGTCCTCTAGAAGTTTATGCCCTTTAAAATATTCTATCAAGGGTAACCCCCAGTTCTTTACTGTGACTAGATTGCATGAGAGTGTAGAGGCTGAGTCAACCAGTATCTCTCTTTATCCCCCCTTTGAAGGCAGATACGAGCTTTTCCAGGGCATCTGCTGAGTTATTCTAACTTCTCGGGACTTGTTCTACCTCCACTTTGTCAAACTGAAGTTTTATTTTCTCGAGTATAGTTGCGTATTGTACAATTTGTGGTTCTTTAACTACGAACTTTCTTGTAGATTGATGTACTTCGTACTACCTGGGAATCTGTTCTGATGATTACTGAGAAAGCTTCCAATCTCTTGACTTATTCATATACTTTGGATTACAACCTCATATTCTGCTACGTTGTTCGTGGTAGAGAACTGCTATCTGATCGAATGCTCGTATATCCTTTGATCGGGAGTGATTATTTTAACCCCTATTCCCGCACTAGTGTTGTAGCTTGGATATCCATCGACTTCTACTATCCAAAAGGTTTCCTTACTATTTTGGGTTATGTCGACGATAAATTCTGTAATAGCTTGCCCCTTGATGGTCGTGACTGGGACAAAGTTTATATAGAATTCTCTCAATTCCAAAGCCCACTTTATGAGTCTTTCAGAAGTGTTTGGCATGTGGATTATCATGTGGAATCGATGTTCTGTCAGGGCTTTGATTCTGTGAGCTAAGAAGTTGGCTTGGGATTTTCGAGCCATAAATAACATTGCTAAGACTATCCTTTCCACCAGGGTGTATCGTGTTTCTGCCCTTTGCAGTTTCTTGGGAGTGGTAATAGATCAGAATTTGTTCATTGCCTCTCTGATAGATTAACACCACGCTAATTGCTTCTTCTGATGTTGCCACGTAAACGTATAATTTTTCTCCAACTTCAGGAGAAGCCAGGTGAGGTAGTGACTCTAGATGTGCTTTAAGCTGATGAAATGCTTGATCTCACTTTGGAGTTCAAGTTACCCCTCCCTTTTGGCTAGTCTTTAATAGTTGGAAGAAAAGTTTACACTTTTCTACAGCTTTGGAAATAAACCTGTTCAAGGCATTGATTTTTCCATCCAGTTTTTACACTTCTTTGATGGTTCGAGGAGGTGTTGTTTTTATAATTGTTGTCACCTTCTCTGGATTTGGTTTTATCCCCTTCTACCCAACATAGAATCTGAGGAATTTTCCTTCTTGGACTTTGAAGCTGCATTTGGAAGAGTTTAGTCGCATTTCATATCTTTTCGAGGTTTCTAGTATTTCTTTTAAATCATCCGGGTGATCCTCTGCCTCCTTGGATTTTATTAAAATGTCATCTACGTAGGCCATAACATTTTTTGTCAATGAGCCTCTGGAAGGTTGCTCCTGTGTTTCGTAGTCCGAATAGCATAACCTTGTAACAGAATATCTGCCAATCCGTGACGAATGATGTGGCTTCTTCATCTTCCTCTTTCATAAGTATTTGATTATAGCCTGAGTGCGCATCCACTATGGATAGTAATTTATTTCCAGAAGCCGCATCTACTACTCTATTGATGGATGGCAGTGGGTAGATATCTTTTGGACATGCTTTATTGAGATCCGTGAAGTCTACGGACATTCGCCACTTTCCATTGGATTTTTTTACCATTACTAGATTGGCTAACCATTGCGGGTATTTGATCTTCCGTATGTGTCCAAAGCTTGTGCTGCCTCTTTTCTTTTAGCTGCGAGTATTCTTCGCTTCTTTCGAATGGGGGTAAAGCTGGTATCTATATTCAACTCATGACATGCTATTGTGCGTTGTACCTGTGAAGGTGCCTCTCTCTCCCACATAAACATGCATACATGAGTTAACAAAGAATTTTTTATTTCGGAGGATATGGACGTACCTATAATTACTCCCTTTGATAGTTTAACTTCTTCTACCTGGCCTATTGGTTCCATTTCTTGGACTTTTTGGATGAACAGAGTTGTTGGCTTGGCCATTTTGGTTGTTTTTCTGTAGGAATCCCTTGAGTCTTTTTGGGTTCCTATGTCCATTTGTATTACTTAGAGGGTCTTCATAAGGGTTGACTATACTATCCAGGTCTTCCTCTGGGAAGTTGATGCCCTCATTCGGGTGTACTCTTTTTTGGGTTCTAGTTTTGTTGTTTTGTGTATAATCTTTCGGGTGTAGCTTCTGTTTTGCCCTACTGAACCTCCTCCAAAAATTGCATTTACCACCCTTCTTTTCTGATTGTTATTAGAATTACTGCTATCATGGTTTCTTGAGCGCTCCCACTTGCCCTTGCCTTTCGGGAGTTTAGTAGACCTTTCCATCATGCCTTGGTCTCTAGGATGGTTATCTTTTTTCGAATTTTTATTTATTTTTATTTTGGTACTTGATTGTCGCTTGTATTTCTTTTTCTTTAGAATGTATTTCTAGGATTTTATCCATAGATCTTCTAAACAATATGCGTTGTTTATGTTTAGTTCTATTGCTAGTGGAGTGTCCATGTCCAAGCCCTTTGAATATGTGTAAATTACAATGGTTGTATTTAGGTCTGACACCTTCTACATTGTTTCTTTGAATTTATTGGTATAAATTTGGAGTGTATTACCATCCAGTCTCATTGTGAAAATCGAGTTTGTGCCTTCTTACCTTTGCATAGTGTTGGGTATGAATTTTTTCTTCAAGTTCGAGAAGGTTGTTCCCCTTCTTAGCCATTTATCCCCCTTTCCCTTAGATTTGATTTATCTCTGAGCTTGAAGAATTAATATATTTTTAGGATAGGTGTTCCTAAATATCTCAAATTTTTACACAATTTGATCTATATTTCTAAGCTTGAAGTAGTGGATGTACCTTATTGAGGTTTGATCCCATAGTAAGGGGCATTTTTTTATCTATCCTTTCTTCAATGGTAATACCACTCTTTGCGAAGCATATAGTGAATTAGCTATACTGAGCTAAGATCTCCCCTTCTAAATCTGAAAAACTTATGAAGTATTTGTAGTGTTATCTCATATATGCTACTTCTGCCGCCATCTTGGCTGCTTTGCACATGGTGTTATTTGAATTAGATCCCGTGTTGCTACCAATATTTCTTCTTTCTATAGCTCAACTTTCTTTATAAGGGGCTTTGAATTTTCTTGAATAAAATGCCTCCTTAATAGGTTAGTTGAAAAATTTCTTAATCCTGAGTTTGCCATTTATTGCCTAAGTCTGATGTTGTTGTCGTGTATTGTGTCTATGACAACCCTGCTTTTAAGTAATCTACTTTTATTCTTAATGCTATCTTCGTGTTTACAATTACAACATGAATATACTAAATGAGGAGGAGGAAGAGGAGGTGAAGATACTAAAATGGTTATAAGAGACTCTTCTGTTGAAAACCAAGATAGGACGAGGTTTCGAGGAATAGTCTTCTTGAAACCGGTGTATTCCCCCCCCCTAAAATTTACCAAGGAGCCATCTTTTCCTAATACAGAATGAATTGTAATAATATTTGGTACAACATTTATAACCCTTCTGTTGTAGTAGCTAAGTTAATGTTCTTGTGATTAACTTTTACTTGATAATCGATAATCATTTGCAAATTGTTAATACTTTGCGAGAAAGACTATTAACATTTATAAGTTTAGTACTTTCGGTAACTATAAATATATTGAACACTTATACATCGTTAATTATCCCGAAACAAACTTTTAGATAGTCTTTGATATTAATCACCTTAACATTTCACGGTAATGATTAATATTTTATAGACTCAAATTAATCATATGAACTTAAGATTTTCATCCCTAAGTTAATATTTTTGATAATGATCAACATTTAATTGCTTACTTGAGCACATTTATTCGATATTGATCCAGATAATACTTTACAGACTTGGACGAATCATTAATAATAACTTAGACCTAATTCATAATTCAATTTTTTTCGTGATGATTAATGTGTATTATTATATTAATTTTTATAAGATAATGACTAAGTCACACTAATCATTTTTCTTTTATTTTTGTAACAAATTGCTATTTGACGTGTAACTAGCTAAATAACAAAAACTTCTGCAATATACAACTCTTTTTTTTACTATAGTTGTAGATTATCGGCGTGCCCAGAGTTGGGAGTGTTACTGCCCTCCCACATTAATCTATAAGTTTAGGATTGAAGCTTTTTGCCTGCTATGTAGGGTCCTTCCCAATTAGCTCTGAGTTTTTCCTTTGAACAATCTTTTTGAGTGACTGACACTTGCATTTGTCATGACCATACTTCCCTTTCTTCTTTCTTTATCCTTGATACTCTAATCATGATATCTGACAACGCTTTATTTGTATGCAGCATTCTTTGCTTGTGCATTATTCCGTAACTCATCTACCCAGTATAGGAATGTGGCACATGATCTCATATTTTTTTTCTTCATGTCATATGTCAATATTCTCATCGTTGGGATATTGAGTTCTATTGGAACTAGTGCTTCCATCTCGTATGCTAATGAGTAAGGGATTTCTCTGGTGGGTGTTTTCTCTATGGTTCTATATGTCCACAAGATTTCTGATAGTAGGTCGGCCCATGCACTTTTGGCTTATTCAACTTTCTTCTTTAGTCCCTGAATAATTGCCATGTTTGCGACCTCTACTTGTCCCTTTCCTTGTGGCCAGTATATCGATGAGAAATGGATTTTTGTGCCCATGTTATCGCACAATCTCGTACACTCTCCACCAGTGAATTGCATCGATCCCATTATTAGTTATTATATGCATAGGGATACTGAATCTGCACATTATGCATTTGATTATAAACTTAGTTGTTACGCCTTGTGTAATTTTGGGTACGCTTCAATCCATTTCGTAAAGTAGCCAGCGGCAATGAATATGTATTTTATCTGGCCTGTTGATACTGGAAATGGTCGAACAATATCTAACCTCCACATTGCAAAGGGACTATCAATCCCGGTTAGTAGTTGGGCGGATTTTTTCTGAATATTGTGAATCCGGCAAGTTTTACACCATCTTGCTAAAAGATTGTATTTATTTCTACTCTGGGCCAGAAGTATCTTTGCCTTTCTATTCTAAAGGCTACGAATCTTCCCTCTTTATATATCCCGCCAGTTTCCTAATCGGGTTCTTCAATTACTTATTGGATCTTGGATTCAAAGATAGATTTTATCAGAATCCATCGCAGGACCTCTTATAGTAGATACCCCTTTTAAAATATCGAGATTCTTATCTATAATTTTTGACACTTACTCCTATCCTCCTTCCTCTGTATGCATGCTGCATGATGGCGTGGAGGTTGAGTTTTCCAATAATGAAATTACTTGGGGCCAATTCTGTGAGGATCGCCAGGGGATTTTTTAAAATTATGTTTTAAAGATTGTGCTTCCATGTTTAACATAACTACATGCTTTACGATATGGAGGTCTTATACCGTGAGACAGGAATCTATTCTTGACTCTTAGTGTGGTATACCCCTATCTCTTTTACTTGGTGTTGCACGCCAAGTTGGCTAATCTCATACATATTCTTCCATGTATGAACTTTTATTCCTCGGGGTTCTTTTTTAATGAATTCCTTCATATATCGAGGTAGTTTAAAATTTGCTTATTTTTCTACTCTATTATATGATTGCAATTTGCATTGCCAATAACCCGAGGGATTAGACTTTATTATTGCAGGTGAGAGACTTAATAATCATTGTTAACATGTTCTCAACATTGGGTGCTAAGACATGTAAGGAACAACTAAATTTTTGGTATCACTTTTCTGAGGAATAAGACATTTAGCCTGGGATGCCTATCTCTGTACGTATGAAACCTGTGTCCATATTATCATCCTTTGATCACCCGTGTCTTATTCTCCCCTCTTATGAAAGTTATGCCACATACTTGTGGTTCTTATGTGTCAATCATTTATGTGACCTACCAATCCGCGTGTGTTTATGGATCGTAAGCCTATGCTTTGAGGCTGACATGAACTTTACTTCCCTATGTCAACTTATTGGATCCATGTCTCTGTGATTACTTGACTCTAGGATCCATTTTTCCGTTTTTCCATTGATGAAAGGAAACTATTTTACGAGAGGGTATTAAACTTGTTTCACCCTTTATCCTTTTTTAATGGTAATGAATGCAGTGTTGACTGCGATTATAAGCTCACTAACTGTAATTTTCCTTCCTTTCTTCTCCCAAGAATGTTGTCATTAAATAGATCAGCTGTGAGATCAATATTAATCATGTATAATAGATCAATCGTACTCAAGATTTGTTTGTCAATTGTTGATTGGTCGTTCAACCATCCTTTTATATCTTGCTTTAGCTTTCACACCTTCATTGTTAGCATGTACGTAATGTAGACCCTTAAATTCCTTCATCACCAGATTTGCAAAACCAGGCCTTTCCACCAAAGATGTGAGTATTTTAAAAGGTGGATTCGACTTTAGAGTATGCTGCAATTTCAGTATTAAGGCCAGGTAATCACTTTTATTACCTTGATAAGTTTCCACTGATTGTGTTGGCTATGTTCTTGTCCATTCTTCATTCAACGATACATGGTGCAAGAATGCTGGCCCTTCTGTACATTTGGACCAAATACTCTACTCCAGGTAAATTCGACACCCATTAATTGACGTCATCCAATGAGACTTGCATTATTCATCGTCCCTTTAAACTTTTTCGGCCCATGATCATCATATATATCCTCTCCTAGATTCTCGGAGGATAGAGTTACTTCATTGAAGTCCCCCGTAATAATTATGTCCATAATAATTAATCTCAATGTTTTAAATAAATGCTGAAATTTAAATGTTTGCAAGTTGGTATTTTGTGCCTACTTGTTTCAACATGATTATCCCTTTATCTATCATTTCTCTTATGAAATGACATGTGATTTCTATATGTTTGCTCCTCTCATGGAATACTGGATTATTAGCAAGGTAAATTGCTGATTTATTGTCACAGTATAATGAAGTTGGAGTTACTATGTTTAATTTTAGATCTCTAAAGAGTTGATGGAGCCATAGTATTTCACACTATGCTTTACTAATGGCTCTATATTCTGCCTCACAAGATGAAAGTGATACAGTATTTTGCTTCTTGGACTTCCAAGAAATTAAGGATGTTCCTAAGACATGCAATAGCCTGACAAAGATTTTCTACTAATTTGGCATGAAGCCCAGTCTGAATCACAATACCCATGGAGAGTCATTTGATTTTGGCAGGATGCCCTGTCCAGGGGCATTTTTCAGATATCTAATCACTTTAAATAACACTTGAAAATGAATTTCATTTGGGCTACCCATGAATTGGCTTAACCAATGAACAGGAAAGCTCAAGTCTGGCCTGGTGATATTTAAATATATCAATTTTCCCACTAGTGACCTGTATAAAGTTGGGTTTGTTAATGTTTTGGCCTTTTCATTTCTTAGGTTTACATACCTTTTCATGGGTACTTTTGATGGTTTTGCATCTATCAATCCACTTTCTTCTAGTATGCCTAATGCATACTTTCTTTGAGACATATATATCCCTTCTGGTGGATATGACACTTCAATTCCCAGAAAGTAGGATAATCTTCCTAAATCCTTAATTTTGAAATTTTTTTCAATGTTGTTTTTGATTAGAAAAACCTCTGTTTCATTATTTCCTGTGATAATGATGTCATCAACATATACTAATAAGTATATTGTATTACCATTGTTGTTCTTAACAAACAAGGAGTAATCAGAGGGTGTTTGAGAAAAATTCATTTCAAGTAGAACTCCCTTTAGTTTAGCAAACCAATTCCTAGAGGCTTGTTTTAATCCATATAAGGATTTGTTTAGTTTACACACCCTTTTATCTCCTTCTTTTAAGAGTCCTTTTGGGGGTTTAAGATAAAATTCTTCATGGAGATCTCCATGAAGGAAAGCATTTTTGACATCTAACTGATAGATGTTCCATTTCTTTATTGCTGAAATTGCAATTATTGTTTTTATGGTGGTCATCTTGACTACAGGAGCAAAAGTCTCATAGTAGTCAAAGCCTTCTTTTTGGGTGAAGCCTTTTGCTACAAGTCTTGCCTTGTACCTTTCTATATCACCATTAGGTCTATATTTGATTTTATAGATCCATTTTGAACCTACAAGTTTCCTATCATGAGGAAGCATGGTCAAGGTCCAAGTTTTGTTAAATGGAGTGCTTCCATTTCTTTTTCCATTGCCTACTCATTTTTGGTTTTTTGAAGCTTCTGAATATAAATTGGGTTCATCATTTATTGATATTTGATGTAGGAATTTTTTATGATTTTACTTGATTCTATGATATGACGCTTGCATATCGGGTATTTTTCTTTTTTTGTGTTAGTTTCATATTCATTGTCATTTTCAAGAAAAAAATCTTTATATGCTCTTGGTATGTGTATCACTCTCCCTGCTCTTGTTGTTTTTTTTTCTATTCTTTCCAGTGGTGTTTCTGAAATTTCGTAGGGGACAGCATTTTGCTGTTTATTTTGATCTCCTTAAGTTTCAGGAGTAATAACTTCTTATTCTTGGTGTTCTACTGAACTTTCTGTGTTTGATGATCTAATTTCATCATTATTCTGAAAAATTTCAGAATTATGCGTGTTTTGGATATTTTCAGAACTTATGTTATTTGCCTGATTTTGATTCAGATCATTAGCATTTTTGTTTGTGTTTTCACTCATGATGATATTTTCCATATATTTATTCATATGATTTTTTAAAATTTCAGACTGAGTCTGAATTGTTTGGTCATTTTCTGACCTCTCTTCTGAATTTTTTTTAGAATGGGATAAAGAACTTTCTGATCTGGTGTTTTTGTTCAGACCAGTATTTTTAATTTGATTTTTCTCTTGGTAGTAACTGTTATAGTCATACCAAGCCTTATTTGTGTCATCATGTATGTGAAGGCATTGTTATAAAATTTTTGAAAATGGTTTGGCTCTTTGGTATTTTCTAGAATTATGTCATCTTTAAATGGGAAAATGGACTCCCTAAAGGATACATTTTTTGAAATGAAAAATTTTCTGTCTGAAATTCTTAGGATGAGGTATCCTTTGATTTCTTTGGGGTAACCCATAAAAATTCCTTGAAAAGCTTTTGGGGAAAATTTATTTTCCTTATGTGTTGTTGACACATAGCATACACCCAAAAGACCTTAGATTTTCAAAATCAGGTATTTTCTTATGAATTATTTCATAAGGTGTTTTGTTTTCAGTAGTTTTAGAGGGAATCCTATTTATCAAATAGGCTGCAGTTAAAATGCACTCTCCCCAATATTCTAGTGGGATATTTCCTTGAAAATGTATTGCTCTTGCTATATCTAAAAGATGTCTATGTTTTCTTTCTACTCTTGCATTTTGTGCAGGAGTATATGGGCAGGAAAATTGCTGATTTATTCCATGTTTTTCAGCCATTTTGTTGAAGTTATTTGAGGTAAATTCACCTCCATTATCACTTATTGTTTTGATTTTAGTGTTAAAATGTGTTTTGACCATTTTGTAGAATTTTTCAATGCATTCTATTGCTATTGATTTATTTTTAATTAAATAAATCCATGTTCCTCTACTTAGGTCTTCTACTATGGTTAGAAAATAATTATAACCATCATGGGATGTAATTGGGAATTTTCCCTAAATATCCACGTGGATTAGATCAAATAAATTTTCTGATTTTGAAGAGCTAATTGCAAATTTTAATTTTGCTTGTTTTGCTAATGAGCAGATTCTACAGTTATACTGAACTGTCTTTATTTCATTTAAAATTACTTTCTGTTGAATGTTGCTCTTGCCAACTGAGTTTTGATTCAACAATGAAATTTTATCAATATTACATTCATTATTTTTGAAAACAGAATCTGTATTTAAACCTGAAATTTTGTTATTATTACAAGCATTATCTTTGCAAGAAGAAAAAGAAATTTTATTACTATTACAAGTAGTATCTGAATTTTTATTTGAAACTAAAACTTTATCACTATTACAAGTTTCGTCCTTATAGGATGAATTTTTAAAGCTAATATGATATTTGGAGACTAGTGTGTTCATCTTCTCTGAAGAAATGTGTCCCAATCTATGGGGCCATGTCTTAAAATCGATGGCTGAATTTGCTAGGAAATGATGGGGGGTGAAGAAACATAATCCATTACTTGAATTACCCTTGCCAATCACTTTCCCGGATTTGTTTTCCTGAAATTGAAAACAATGATCATCAAAAGTTACTTTAATGTCATTATCTAAGGTTAATTTGCTAATAGCTATTAAATTAACCTTGAATTCAGGAATATATAGTACATTTTTCAGAATTAAGTTTTCTGAAATTTTAATACATCCCACCCCTTGAACCATGATTATTTTCCCACTAGGTATAGTGACAAAGTGATTGGGTTCTTTAATTGGGGGTTTTGTAAAAAGATGTAGATTACCTGTCATATGTTGTGATGCACCAGTATCTACAATCCATTTATCAATATGACAGTTTGTATTGAAAGAAAATAATAAAAATAGGGTTGTTACCAGAATTATAGCTTGACTTTGTTGAGGAGATGAGTTCCTTGAACAATTGAATCTCTTCCTGAGTTAGACAGAGTTGGGTCTGATTATTATTTGCAGTTACTTGGTTTGCAACTTCTGAATTTGGAGTTGAAGAATTCTGATTTTTCTTTCCTGGAAATTTCTTTTTATCTTTCGGTTTGCCCACAAGATGGTAGCACTTATCCCTTGTATGACTATAGTATTTGCAATTATCGCAGTAGAATCTAGTGTCTAGTTTCTTGCCATTTTTGGAATATAAAACTTTTGTTCCATTTGTTGGGTTCTTTTCTTTGGCAAAAAATGCTGACTCAATCTTTTCATTTCCATTACTTCTAAATTTTGACCTTTGTTTTTCCTCTTGTATAACCAACCCAAGGACCTTATTCATATTTGGTAGACTTTCTAGTGATAATATTTGAGTCCTAAGGTTGTAGAAACTTTCATTTAGGTCAAGAAGAAATTGGTGAATCATATCACTTTCTTCTTTTTGAAGATAGAGTCTTTTGCATCCATTGCAAAAATTTTCTTTTATTTCGTCTATTTGGACTAATTGGTCCCAAATAGATCTGAATTTATCATAAAATTCATATGCGGGCATTGATCCTTGTTGTAAACAACATAGCTCATACTTGATCTGATTTACTTTGGGGGCATTCCCTTGTGTATACCTACTTTCTAGATCCAACTATACTTGGTGTGCGTCATTTGTATACATGATTGTAGATTGTATTTGGGGTGAAACAGAGTTTAAAATCCATGTAAGAACTAAACCATTTACTATTTTCCAAATATTAAACTCTCTACTTTCAAAATCAGTAGGCATAGTAATTTTTCCATAGATGAATGCATCTTTCCTTCTTGATACCAATGAAACTTTCATTCCATTGGACCAAGTTATGTAGTTGGTTTCACCAACTAACCTATCAGGAACAAGTACAGCCCCCGGGTGATCACCGGAGGTTAAAAAGAAAGGTCATTCAGGGTCTTGTAGAGGAGACACATACCTTTCAGCCCTTTGTCTTTTAAATTTTGAGCTATTGTACAAACCTTCCTCATCTTTATTTGCTTTTGATTTTCCAGTTGACCCAGAAGACGATTCATGTGATATCGCTGGTGTCTGGATCGGAATGAACGGATTTGCAATTGATTGAATAACCGGATGATTGACTGGAATAAATGCGGAAGCTTCTGGTTGAATGACCAGGGGGTTGACAGGAGTCTTTTCGGCTGATACCATGTTAATTTCCGGTCGCGCTGGATCCGTGGGAGACATTGGAAGCGAACGCCTAAGTCCGGAGAGGAATTGAGAGCGTGTGGTGACCGGAGGCGTCGCTAGGGTTTTCCGCCTACTGGTGTTTAGGCGTTTACCTAAATAAACTGTCACTAAGTGTGCACGAGAAGGGAGATTTAGAAGGAGGAATGAAATTTGTTAATCTGAATGATTAACTATACTTTGTATTGAATTTTAACGTTAATCACATTGTTGTATAATAAAATATTTTATAATTTTATTATATTTCAAAGGGGGGTATACCGATTTTTTTATATTTTTTTGGGTCCCCCTCCCTACATTCGTTGTTGGACGATGATACTCAGCTTCTGATGCCATTAGTATCAAGATTAATTCCATCATTAACTTTCTTTAGATTTCCCCTAGCAATAACCTCATCAAATTCCTTGGACTTCTCCATTGAAATTTCCAACTGAAAAAGAAAGAAGGAAAAAATTATTTAAAATTATTAAATTGAAATCGAACAATAAACCAAATAAATAATAAACAGATCTTGTTTTACCTTTGCTTTACTGACGGTGCGACCAGTTTTTTCGTCGCAAACTTCCATAGTTGATGTTTTGATATCTTATTAAAAAGAATTAAATAAAGAAATTAATATTTAGTTTTTATAATTATTAAGAATTCTAGATCTGAATCTATCTTGTTATTTTACCTTTCAATACAGCAAAATTGTTATTCTTCAGAATCTCAGATATGCTAATCAAAGATCCTGCCGCTATAAAAGTAAAAAAGAAACGATTAATAATTTCCAATGAAAACATAATCAATAATAATTTATAATCCTACCATTCCAAGTGCAGATAATTCAATTTCTTCATACTGCTGAAGATATTTCTGAAAATGCAAGATCACCAGTTAGAAATAGATAAAAATAAATCGACGAAAAACATAATGATCTGAGCAGTACCTTGGCTAGATTAACGTAGAAGAATATTGGTTTCTTTGTATTAGAAATCTGGATCCTATTCTTCTTATGCACCACCTTTTCAGTGATCTTCATTTTCTTGATTTCCTCTGCGATTTCGTCAATGGATGCCATAGATTCGAGCTTGATTTCAAATTTTTCGAATGAAATCCTGTTAACATCCAGATTAAGAGTACCGATGATAGTACAAGGTCCAACACACAGACCATAGTACTAAAAGACGTATTCCAAGGTATCTAATACGCAGAGGAGGGGGGAGTACTGGTGATACAGTATTCCGAACCCGGTCACAACCTACCAGCAACTAGAAGTACGGATAGCCTAAGATGAGTTAAGGTACCTATTCTAGGGTTGGGGAGGTCCCAAGTCGAATCCTAGGAAGATCGACTTTCCTAAGGATCGACTTCCCTGGGATCGACTTCTGAATAAAGTCGATCCCCAGAAAGTCGATCTTGAGCCTCGATCTGATCAGTTAGGCAGTTAGGCGGTTACTGCCCAAATGACCAGATTACCCCCATAAGAACCCCTATAAATAGGAAGCATCCCCACTCATTAAAAGCAGGTCATTTGGAGCGAAAGGAATCCTAGCGAAGCAGAGCTCTGCGCACTTGAGTTCCGGTCCGGTTTCCCGCGGAGTTCCCCGCTTGGCGCTTGCTTGCGCGTCTTGGAGTACTGGTCGGGTTTCACCCCCATCAGTTGGCGCCGTCTATGATTCAAAGATACTCACGACAAAAGCTCCTCGACTTTTTCGAAAAAAGGGATCGACTTTTTTCTAAGTCGCCAGCTAGGGAGTCTTGCGAGGAAATCAGCCAGCAAGGAATCGACTTTTTTCTTCCAAGAGAAAAGTCGATTCCTCAAAGAGCTACGCTTTCAGTCTACGACTTCCAAGGAATCCTCCAATTGCACAAGGGAACGACTTTTTTGAAGATCGACTTTCTCCAAGCAAAAAGTCGAACACTTTCAGGTCGCAACTTCCAAGGAGTTTTCCAAGAATACAAGATCGACTTTTTTTTTAAGAACACTCCAGGATGGTGGTAACACGAAGTACTTCCCGAGGAGGAGCAAATTCTCAGGAGGCGCCAGAGCAACAGCCTGGCAACTCAAAAACTAAAAGGCCAGTGGGTCGACCGCCCAAGGGCAACAAAAATAAAAGGATTCCCACGGGACCTGAGGCTGAACCCAAAGGTGAGCCCGAGCAAACACCCCAAGCATCAGCAGGAGGGGAGAATTTGAACATCACAGTACAGGCAATAGGTGAGGCCATCTGACTCCTTGCTGAGAAGGAGAAACCTTCGGAAGAACCACCTCAGAAGGAAAAACCTACGAGCAATAAGGAAGCAAGGGCTTCAGCATCAGAAACCACTCACGGATTCGTAAAAATGCCCATAGAGGAGCTGGAGAAAATGAAGGAAACCATAGCAGAAATGAGCAAAAAACTGGAAAATATTGAGAAGTCCAAGGCATCAATATTTCATTCAAAGGCACAACAGGAGGTGACAAGCCATAAGGCAGCACACTCCAGTATACTGCTACCCCGCAAGCCAGAGGAACAACCTAAACCTCCTCCTAGAAAACCCGTATACGAGGAAAGCAAGGGAGACACAGAAGGAGGAGAAGGAGGCGAAATCCCGAACTGGCTAGTGGGTATGGAAGCCTTACATAAATCACTGATGGTAAAACCAGCACCTCTAAAATTCAAGCTACCCAGGCTACAAATCTATGATGGGAAAATGGACCCAATAGACCATATAAATATGTTCGTAGGAGCAATGCAATGGGCCACAGCAAGGGATGACATCCTGTGCAGAGCATTCCCGGGAACATTAAAAGGGCCTACATACAGATGGTTCGTCGAACTACAGCCAGGGAGCATAACAAGTTTTGAAGACTTGAAAAAGAAATTCACTGCCCAGCATTGTGGAAACACAAGGGTCATAAAGGGCACGGAATCGTTATTTGCAATCAAACAAAATGGAGATACGCTTCAGAATTACACAACTAAGTTCACAGAAGCCATTCAGAAAATCTCTGACCTAAACACAACAATTGCAATCTGCGCATACTCAAAGGGGCTAGACATGAACACACCATTAGCAATAAAGCTAAATGTTAGTAATGTAAAATGCATGGAAGACCTGCTAACAAAGGCCCAGAAATACATAAATTTTGAAGAGTATGAAAAAGAAAAAGAAAAAGGTGTCATAAGCAACAAAAAAGCATATGAAGCACCAAGGAAGAAATATCAAAAGTTTGAAAAAGGAGAATCATCCTGGAGACCAAAACACGATGGAAAGGTCTACCAGACATCTGAGGAGTTTAGAAAATCAAAATACCCAAGGTATGAAGACTTGGGGTTTACGGTTTTCAGCACTCCAAAGGAGGAAATCTACAGCAAAGAAAAAGGAAGAATAAGGTTTCCTCAACCAGAAGAATTAAACCCTGCAACAAAAGAGGCCCGAACAAGGGGAAACAGATACTGCAAGTTCCACAAGGACTACGGGCACAACACAGAAAATTGCAGGGAGCTAAGCACTTTCCTAGACATACAGGCAAAGGAAGGAAAGCTTAAGCAATACATAAACAAAGTAGAAAGGGAGCGACAAGGTCGCAAGGACCCAAATAACAAGGGTAAGCGACAGCGCTCAAAAAGTCCCGACCCAGGTACTGACCACAAGAGAAGGGTAATAGATTAAATCTTCGGCGGGGGATCGGTAGGAGAAAGCAGAAAGTACTCGCAAAAGTTAATACACGAGCGAGGGAAGGAATAAGCTTCTCTGAGGAAGATCCAGCCCACACAAAGATACACCATTCATAAGTCTAAATAAAATAGACAATAGCACATTGTACCTAGTTACATTCAAAAAATAGACCACAAGGCGGAACAACTAAGCGTGTTCACCCTTGCGGCATTCGCATGGGAGGTAGAACAGATTCCAGAGGGTCAAAAACAACTCAGCTGATGCCCTCAAAGAGGGGGGCAGAAGGAGGCACTAATTGACTCAACATCTACACCTCCGTGCAATCCGATCATGATACAGGCAGAATACTGGAGAAAACCCTTAATAGAATACATTGAAGGGTAGAAACTCTCAGAGAACAGGAATAAAAGGCGTAAATTATAAACACGCATTCCAAGATGCTGCCTAATTAGTGACAATCAGCATAAGAAACCCTACGATGGAACTCTAATGAAAATGTCTCAACAAATAAAGGACAATTCATTGTAGAAAAGATACATCAGGGGGTATGCGAAATACATCAAGGGGGGAGGTCTCTAGCCCAAAGAATAATAGGGTAGAGATACTTCTGGCCCACACTAAAGAAAGAGGCAATCTTACCTGCAAGAAAGTGCAAGGCATGCCAGATTCACAAAAACATACAGAGAAATCCCGCAACTCAACTAACAGGGGTAGAAAGCCCCATCCCCTTTGCAATGTGGGGGTTAGACATTGTGGGACCATTCCCAGTATCGACAGGCCAGGCTAAATTTATATTTGTGGTTGTCGATTACTTCACCAAATGGGTCGAGGCACTAGCTGTACCCAAAATAACTCAAGGAGCAGCAACAAAGTTTGTCTTCAAGTGCATAGTGTGCAGATTCGGTGTTCCAATGCACATAGTGACAGATAATGGGACACAGTTTACCGGTGGGGACTTTACGAGATTGTGCGAGAACATGGGCACTAGAATCCATTTTTCATCGGTATACAGACCACAGGGTAATGGGCAAGTAGAGGTCACAAACAGAGCCATTGTCCAGGGACTGAAGAAAAAGGTCGAACAGGCCAAAGGTTCGTGGGCAGATCTACTACCAGAGATCCTGTGGGCGTATAGAACCACTGAAAAGACACCCACCGGGGAAACTCCGTTCTCACTAGCATACGGAATGGAAGCACTAATCCCGACAGAGCTAAGCATACCAACAGTCAGAGTATTATCCTATGACATGGAAGAGAACATGAGATCATGCGCGATAACTCTAGATTTGGTAGATGAGCTAAGGGATAATGCACAGGCAAAGAATGCGGTTTACAAACAAAGTATCGCTAGATATCACGACAATAATGTCAAGGATAAAGCGATAAGAAAAGGAAGCCTAGTATGGAGAAGAGCAAGTGTCGGTAGAAAGGACTGCTCTAAAGGCAAACTAGGCGCGAACTGGGAAGAACCATATGTGGTGGAGGAAGAACTCCGGCCAGGCACGTACAAGTTAAAACGGGAAGATGGAACATGCATTCCCAACACTTGGCACGCAGATAACCTACAGTTATATTTTTAACGATTAAGTAGGACTATGTGTTACTCGTTGTAAATAGTTTGAACTACTTAACTAATGTGTTGTTTAGTTAGCTATTTTACTAATAAACATCATTCAAAAGATAAAAACACATTCCATATATTGATTTAAAAAGAAATACAAAGGAATATAGAATACAAGTTTACAACGGATGAAAGATCTATTTAGTACTAGGAGGGAGAGATGAATTTTTAGAACCATTGTCATCTTGGTCTTCTACAGAAAAGTCTTTGTCAATGGCAGCGTTAGTATTATCTTCCGAAACCTCCTCTTCTTCATCTTCATCTTCATCCTCGTCTTCCGCAAGTGCCCGATCTCGTATCTCAGTGGCCTCTTTTGGGTACTTGCGGGCCCAGCGGTGGACATCTTCGGCCTCAAAACCAGGAAACACATGAGGGCCCAGGTCCACCATATCATTGTAGTCTTGCACATTGGCAACAAACTCAGTCCGGAGCTTCCCCATATGTTCATTCATGCGTTGGAGCGCCTCAGTCTTTTCCTTATCTTCTTCCGCCAGTCGCTTCATCTCAGTTTGGCAATCACTCAGCGACTGGGAGAGCTTCTGCCTTTCCATTTCCCCTTCGTTCAACCGTTGAGTAAAAATACCATTCTGCACCATAGTAGAACGAAGGGTTGCCTCAGTATTCTCAGCTTTCCGGGTAATCTCGACAATCATAGACTCTTTAATGAAAACCCTGGCGCGCTGAGCATTACATTCCAGCTGCACAACTCCCAACTCCCCGTTAACTTTGAAGAGTTCCTGCTCCTTGTCTCTCAAGAGATTTTTCTGAGCAGCCCAGTCCTCAGCCAACTTCTTGTTGGTGGCAGAAAGAGTAGAGGCATCTGAAGCTTTCTGCGCAACCTCGCCTTCCAGATCCTGGCATCGGCGCTTCACTCTCTTCAACTCGTCTTCCAAGGACTGGTAGTCACGAAGACGAGACAAGGAAGAGAGGCGGCCCTGAAACAAATAAGCGAGCTGCAAAAAGAGAAAGAATAAGTAATACATTCTCATAAAAAATGATAGAAATAAAAGTACTCACATTGCTTAGATTCTGTCCGACTTCCTCGATAGTCCGGTCCATCGGATACCCAGATATAGTCCGCAACGTAGTTCGGGCGGCATCCGTGTCAGCGACCATCGGAAACTTGGTCCCATAATTCCGGGGATGGGAACCTTGATAACCCGGCATTTGAGTCTCCCGGGTAGAAGCATATGAGTACCGACCCCGGGAGGACTCCCCAGCATAGTATTTCCTACGAGGAGGAGTTCGTCGCCTGGGGGAGTGTCTCCTCGTTTTCCTCGGAGGAGAGGGGTCGGTCCTTGGTGGAGAGGTCTTCCTCTTATCATTTTTGCTTCTTTTTCCCTCAGATCCTTCTGGCTGGACATCCTTTCCAACAGTTCTCTCTCGCTCCTCTTCCGGAGTACGAAAGAAGGAGGCGAGCCTGGCAACAGCAGGAGACTGCGTAGGAGGAGTCCCCACAGGTACCTCCCCTTCCTCAGCTTGGCCTTCCTTGGGAGGAGTAGGGGTAGGCGCCCTCGTATAGGCGTTCTCGTGGGCACGACGCCTCAAATGTTGGGCATCAGAAGGTTTTGAGGCAGATGCATTAACCTTCGTGCCCGTCTCATTTTGTCCCACGCGTTCAGGGACACCTCCAGGGTTATGCATATAAAAATCTTGAAGAAATAAAAACAGAGTTAGTAAAAATGCATACAAGTAAAAAATAGAAAGAAAAAACAAACAAAGGAAGACCTTGTCGGTTAAAGGTATCATCAATCGCGTGACCGACAGGCACAGAGATGGGGTGTAGGAAGGCCAGTCTTTGTATAAAAGCCCCCTCATCCTCGGTCAAAACAGGACGAGGAGTGGGCCTACGATCACTACTGGATGCAGGAAGAAGTCGGCTACCATGACATAGCCTGCAATCCACAAAAATGAACTCACTCTTGTTCCGCCTGGTCGGAGGATCTTTCAAGAGAGCGGAGTGAGTGACAGAGGAGGCACGGCTGGCACATGCAATGAAAGGGCTGCCCTTCTTCGGATTCTGGAAGAAGAAGTGGAAGAACAGCCGAGCAGTTGGAATGATGCCAGCATCCCTAAGAACATTCATAAAGCCCCTGACATAAAAGAAAAAGGCGGTACCCATCTGAGAAATACACAACCCAGAATACAGAAGGATTTCACTAACTAGGGAAGGGATCGGAAGGATCGGAAAGTTAGTGAAATAGATTCGGTGAAGTGCCAACATGAAATAGGGGGCACATCACCAGTATTCTCAAAAGGGTAGGCCCAGTACACTCTCTCTCTAAGCTCTAACCCCCTCAAAATTCTTTGGGCAGCATCTAGAGAAAGGGTGTTAGAGCATCT
Source organism: Zostera marina (assembly GCA_001185155.1). Taxonomy (NCBI): domain Eukaryota; kingdom Viridiplantae; phylum Streptophyta; class Magnoliopsida; order Alismatales; family Zosteraceae; genus Zostera; species Zostera marina. Next base: position 149,263 of record LFYR01000836.1, read on the forward strand.
ACCCACGTTGGAGGAGAGGGGGTAGCCCGGAATATCGGTCAGGGAGACTGCACAGAAAGAATCATAACCAGTCCCGTACTCGCCCCGGTCGAGGATAGGGACAACATGGAAACCGTTGCGAATAAGAACGGACCACTGGCGCCAAGAGCCATCCATCTCCCGATAGAAGGATGGGGCGCTTTTCTCCCCAAGAGGAGAAGGAAAGGGGTACTTCTCCTCCGTCTCAGGAGGGTAACCTAAAGGAGAGTCCTCTAGAATGTGAATATTCTGACTACAGACTTCGGGAGGAAATTGAGCAGAACCGTCTGTAGCCAGGGATGGCTCCTCGACAACAGGAACCTCCTCAGGAATAGAAGCCAAAATGATGGCAGTTGGAGGAGGAGTCCTAGTAGTAGAAGGAGGAGTGCTTCCAACTTCTACATCCCGCTCAGGAGAAGAGGAGCTGCAGGAGGAAGAACCCGAGCTCCCCGAGCTGGATGTAGAGGACCCCGAACTAGAACTCGAACTTGTGGAAGAAGAATGGGAAGAACCTACAAACAAAAACAAATAAAAGGTAAGATACAAAAGAAAAAATAATAACTTACTAAGTACAGACTTGCGCGTATGACGAGTAGAAAGAGTTTTTCGCTTACTTCCAACAGGAGAGGAGGAAGGCGACTCAATTCTAGGCTCGACCACGGCAGGAGCAGTCTGAACCTGAGGGCTAACAATAATAGCCCGCTCTTCGTTAGGAGGAAGGTCTTGCTGTGTATTTTTGTCAGAAGACATGATAATAACCTGCACGAAGAACATAACAGTTAGCTTAATTACGTTAAGTTTGCAAAAGTCGATCCCAAGAAAAAGTCGATCCAGACTTCATGGAATCGAACTAATACAAGGGAAGTCAACCTCATATGTCGATCCCAGGGAAGTCGACCTTCAGAAGACAAGGGTCTCAAGAAGTCGATCCCAACAAATCCGACCCAAGGAAGACGACAACAAAAGTCAGACTCCAGGAAGTGGAACCAAGGGAATCACTTCGGGAAAGCAAAGGCTAAACCCATGGAAGTCGATCCCAGTAAAAATGGATCCAACTTTGGAAAGTCGATGACAGGGCGTCAAACTTTACAAAGTCGGACCACGGTCCAAAGGGGAACAACTTCGAAGAAGGACCTACTTTAAGAAAAGTCAGACCTCAAGGAAGTCGAACCCAGTGCAACCTCAGAAGAGCCCGACGATAAAAGTCGGACCCCAGAAAGTTGCACCTCCAAGGCTCAAGTCGAAGCCTTACGCGCGCTGGAAGTCGAAGCGGAGAAACTAAAAGTCGAAGCGAAGAAACCAGAAGTCGATGCGAAGAAAGTCGATTACTCGGAGCGAAGGAAGTAGGTGGGAAGCAAATGAACCCCCTCCGCTATTTATAGGGCAAAGTCAAAGACGAACCGTCGCGGGCACTGTTCATCCGGGTTCGCCCGTTGGGCCGGAAAGCCCACGGGTCCGGCAGGCCCAAGACGACCCGATCCGAGAAAAACCCCAAAATCCGACCAGATGACATCGACATTTCAGGACAAAGGCATCGACATTTAACAAGGAATTCGAAACCTTCAAAATAGAAGGTCAGGATCGACATTCCACAGAAAATTCAGTTCGACATTCCCAGAAGGGGGATAGACGTCGACATTTACCAAGGAATTCGAAACCTTCAAAATAGAAGGTCAGGATCGACATTCCACCGAAAATTCAGTTCGACATTCCCAGAAGGGGGATAGACGTCGACATTTACCAAGGAATTCGAAACCTTCAAAAGAGAAGGACAGGGTCGACATTCCAGCACTATTCCGATCGACATCCTCAGAAAAAGATGAGATCGACTTTTGAACAACATCGACATTTCCAGGGAGAAATGAGATCGACTTGTTGTACAAACTTCGACATCTTCAGAAAAGGATAGAATCGGCAGTCACATGACATCGACATCCTCAGAAAAAGATGAGATCGACTTTTTACAAACGTTGACATCTCCAGGAAGAGATGAGATCGACTTTTTGTATAAACCTCGACATCTTCAGAAAAGTACTGACCAGAAGAAAGCATCGACTACACTGACGTACTTCAGAGTAAAGGTGTAAGTCAAGTAAAGGAAAAGGTAAAAAAGTATCTTTATTCAAAATTACGAAAAATGATGAATGAAAAATATATTACAGATTCCTAATTAAAATTGATGCGGCGACGCAAGCGGCGAGGAACCTGGTCCAGCGGGGAAGCACCGCGGCGGGGACGCCTCCGACGTCGACCACGAGGAGGGACAACAGAAGAAGAGGCAGGCGGAAGATCGCCACTAGACCATTCTTCAAAGATTGATTCCCTAGCAGCAACAGCAACACTCTGCCGCTCAACAATAAGTTGGCGCAAAGAAGGAAGATCCAGGGCCGAGGACCTAGGACCGAGGATCCAAAATATTCAAAATTCGATCCAGCTCCTCAATCTCCCCCTGAATAAAATCAACAAAGAGACTCACAAGAAGAGCCATGGATGAAGGAGAAGGAGGACCTAAGGGTTCTATTTATAGACCCAAGGACAGGACAAAAAAGGGTAAAACCGACTTTTTGACACAAGGACTCGACTTTTGGGCCAAAGCATCAGGAATCGACTTTTTCACAAAGGAAGCGATGCAAGGACCCAGGGAATCGACTTTTTGACAAAAGTCAACGAGCACCTCTGGGATCGGCATTTCACAAAAATCGATCAAACTCAACAAGGGGATCGACTTTTTCTTCCCACACAGAAGGGGTGTAGAAAAAAGAACCCTGACAAGTTGGAGTTGCGAAAATTACGCCAAGACTGGAGGAATCGTGGAAGTCCACAACTCGGGCGGCGATACGGCAGCAAAATGAACTGAGCTATACTAAGATATTTGAACTCCTACCATTATTGGACGCAGTAACAAAGTAGGACGCCAAATTAACTCTACCTACGGAAGAACGTGGGCAGAGAAAGCCTTAATGGTAACAGAGTCAGGATGTGTATCCCATCAAAGGAAAAGAGTGAACCTCACCTACGGAAGAACGTAGGTTAGACGAGGGATGTACTCAAGAGTGAACCTCACCTACGGAAACGTAGGTTAGACGAGGGATGTACTCAAGAGTGAACCTCACCTACGGAAGAACGTAGGTTAGACGAGGGATGTACTCTAGAGTGAACCTCACCTACGGAAACGTAGTTTAGACGAGGGATGTACTCAAAAGTGAACCCCACCTACGGAAGAACGTAGGTTAGACGGGGGACACATCGGCTAAACAGACACCCCTTCTACGAAAAACGTAGAGAGAGGGAAGTGTTCAAGAGTGAACCTCACCTACGGAAGAACGTAGGTTAGACGAGGGATGTACTTAAGAGTGAACCTCACCTATGGAAGAACGTAGGTTAGACGAGGGATGTACTCAAAAGTGAACCTCACCTACGGAAGAACGTAGGTTAGACGGGGGACACATCGGCTAAACAGACACCCCTTCTACGAAAAACGTAAAGAGAGGGAAGTGCTCAAGAGTGAACCTCACCTACGGAAGAACGCAGGTTAGACGAGGGATGTACTCAAGAGTGAATCTCACCTACGGAAACGTATGTTAGACGAGGGATGTACTCAAAAGTGAACCCCACCTACGGAAGAACGTAGGTTAGACGGGGGACACATCGGCTAAACAGACACCCCGTTCTACAAAAAACGTAGAGAGAGGGAAGTGTTCAAGAGTGAACCTCACCTACGGAAGAACGTAGGTTAGACGAGGGACGTACTCAAAAAGCGAACCTCACCTACGGAAGAGCGTAGGTTAGACGAGGGACATACTCAGGAGTGACCCTCACCTACGGATGAACGTAGGTAGACGAGGGATCACGCTCAACCTCAGTCACAGAAAGGCGAACAAAAGGAGGGGGCAAGTATAATAACCCTCACCTACGGATGAACGTAGGTAGACGAGGGATCACGCTCAACCTCAGTCGCAGAAAGGCGAGCAAAGGGAGGGGGCAAGTATAATAACCCTCACCTATGGACAAACGTAGGTAGATGAGGGATCACGCTCAACCTCAGTCGCAGAAAGGCGAGCAAAGGGAGGGGGAAGTATAATAACCCTCACCTACGGACAAACGTAGGTAGACGAGGGATCACGCTCAACCTCAGTCGCAGAAAGGCGAGCAAAAGGAGGGGGCAAGTATTCAAATAATAACCCTCACCTACGGACAAACGTAGGTAGACGAGGGATCACGCTCAACCTCAGTCGCAGAAAGGCGAGCAAAAGGAGGGGGCAAGTACTCAAAAAATAACCCTCACTTACGGATGAACGTAGGTAGACGGGGGATCACGCTCAACCTCAATCGCAGAAAGGCGAGCAAAAGAAGGGGGCAAGTATACAAAATATAATCCTCACCTATGGAAGAACATATAGGTAGATGAGGAAGCACACTCAACCTCAACCACAGAAACAGCAGATTGAGGGAGGAAAGAGACCTCAAAAGATAGAACTTCACTTATAAAAAATAAGTAAAAGAGACAACTCTCAAAACCCGCCACAGGGAAGGGGACTCGAACATTGCTCGGAGATAGCTCAAGCAAGGCGTCAAGGTGGGTAAGCAGGGTTCCGCACGGAAATCGGGCTACGCAGGTGTGCAAGGAGTATGCTTCGGCTAGGACAAACCGGACAATAGTTAGCAAAAGCGCGTGACAACCTCCGTGGAAGCATAGATACAACCTCGCAGGCGTAGAGAGGGGGAGAGAACTGGTGAGAGAGGATCTCGCATCCTGGGACATCACCAAAAACCCACATCCCAGTACGCAAAGAGGGGGGAATACTGATAGTACAAGGTCTAACACACAGACCATAGTACTAAAAGACGTATCCCAATGTATCTAATACGCAGAGGAGGGGGGAGTACTGGTGATACAGTATCCCGAACCCGGTCACAACCTACCAGCAACTAGAAGTCCGGATAGCCTAAGATGAGTTAAGGTACCTATTCTAGGGTTGGGGAGGTCCCAAGTCGAATCCTAGGAAGATCGACTTTCCTGAGGATCGACTTCCCTGGGATCGACTTCTGAATAAAGTCGATCACCAGGAAAGTCGACCCCCAGAAAGTCGATCTCGGGCCCCAATATGATCAGTTAGCTAGGCAGTTAGGCCCAAATGACCAGATTACCCCCACGAGAACCCAATAAATAGGAGGCATCCCCACTCATTAAAGGCAGGTCATTTGCAGCGAAAGGATTCCTAGCGAAGCAGAGCTCTGCGCACTTGAGTTCCGGTCCGGTTTCCCACGGAGTTCCCCGCTTGGCGCTTGCTTGCGCGTCTTGAAGTACTGGTCGGGTTTCACCCCCATCACAATGCATTTTCTGAAGAGTTGAAAGCACACCAGGTACAGGAAACTGAAAATTATTTAAATTTCATTTTTTTATCAACTTTTATGATTCTCATCTATTACTTTTATCCTTTTTGTTAGAAAGCTCTATTGCCAGATAATTTTACAGTGCTTGATCGTGCTATGATTGAGCACAATCTTCTGAGTGCCAGCAAACTGTATGCAAATATAAGGTTTTATTCTTTTTATACTTAGGATTCCAGGATGTTTCTTGGTTTTAGGTTTGCTATTGATTGTCTTTTATTTTATTTTGAAGCCTTAGACATATTACCTAGTATTATTTAGCTAAATATTTGAATTAATATTCATTGATTCCTTCAGCTTTGAAGAGCTAGGTGCATTGTTGGGTATTGATCCTCAAAAGGTACGTAATAACAATAATAATATTTATTTATGACATAATGTTTATCAATTTTTTGTTATATTCTAGGTTTAAGATGTCAATCTTATGTTTATATGAAATGAATTAAACTAGATAATATCCAAAATCAAGCTTTTGCATATGCTTACATTAGGGCTTATGTTTGGTTTTGGGATCTTTTTAAATCTAAATAATATATGACATCATCCCTGAGATCTGTGTAATACAGTAAATCATCAGTAATAGTGTAATACACACAAAAAAACATCAAGAGATACACTTAAGTACTTAAGGACTTGAGCTGACATTCTTCATTTCTTTGTACTGATAATTGTCACGATTTACATAGAAGCAGTAACAATATAACAGTGGAAGTTTGTACTTATCTCTCTTTGTAATCATAGAAAATGCTCTGTAGATGAAGTTTTTGATTTTGTAAACTGTTTGACACAAACTGATAGGACGTTTTACATTTTTACATGATATTTAAAAGAAGATCAAATGATTAATGTAGATGGATGTATTAATTTTTAAATTATATGAAAAATTGGTCAAATCTCATGGATTTTTTAAATCAGGAAATGTATTGCAATTAGTGATAATTAGTATAAACATTAACACGTCCATGTTTTGTAACTTTGTTGTATTCATAAACCATAATATGATTGCTAGAGTGTTGGGGGTGTTCAAGGGGTCTTGACCAACACCTTTACACGTTGGTGCATTCCAGATAATAATTCTACATATTGTCAGTTTTCACCAACAATTATCTACGTAATAACTTAGAAATAAAAACAAGTGTCTACATTACATCCAAACCCCTTTAAATTATCAAACTGCTTGGAATTGACGTTGATATGGAACTATCTTGAATCTAGCCAGCATTGGCCTCTGCCAGAAACTGGATTCACCTGAGATCTGAATGGGGCAGATTAATCCTGACCCAGAAACTCTCATAAATCATAATAATATTTTAGATCGATTTTTTATTATTTACATGTTCTCATTAGCATGTCATTTATGGTCTTTTCATGAACTCATCACTCATTCATGATCCATAAGATGTTGTTTTGGATGAATATCATTTTTTTGTTAATATTTTATCAAATATCAATGGCGTTTTTACTAATAAATCTTCTTAATTTAGAATTATTTTCTATTTCAGTCTATACTAAATTGTCAACTGTTCCAGAATAAGGATTCAATGATGGTGCTAGAAGGGAAAGATAACAATACTTCTCAAGTTCCGACTCCAACTCCTCTTGTTAAGCTCCTTATGAATTCTCTTTCAATTTTAGATATTATTAGATCATGAATTAATGTTGTGTTAGGGACAAGATGTTATATTTGTCGAATGTTAGATGATTTTAATCATTAATGTTGAATGAATTTAGTGAATAATATTAAATGTAAATTATGAATGTTATATGATTTTTATAGGAAAAAATATTTACAAATATATGCATTTTAAAATTTACAGGAATTATGATTAATATTGGAATTTACAGAAATTTATATGTATTATGGAATTTATGCATTTTGGAATTTTTAGGTATTACAAATACCTAAAAAAATTTGTAACGGATTTTCATTCCGTTAACTTTAACTTGAGAGTATTTGTAACGGATTTTTGTAACGGATTTAAGTATTTGTAACGAAAATTTTGTAACGAATCAAAGTTAACGAAAATTCCGTTAAAAATAGTGCCCTCTTCCCCGAAAGAAGGCAAGGGTCGAAATCGTCAACAATCAACTAAGTCGACTAGTCAGACGTGAGGGAAACGTAGAGTAGCCACCGCCACCCGTTCACCCCAAAAGAGTTTCGTTCCTAAGGAACAAACCCCAACCCGACTCCTCGACCCCTCCTCAGGTATTTTACGATACCCAATTTAGGATCCAGACCTACTATTAAGTAACATCCGTTAGGGGTTATTTTGGGTACGTACCACTCTATCCTACACAACAAATAACAAATAACATCCGGACCCACTATTAAATAACATCGGTTACCAGTTGTCCTTTCATTGAGATATATGATTCTTTGATTGCTTAAGGGCTGCAATGAACACCAGAAGCCGGGGAATCAAAATTCTCTGAAAAAATAATGTAAACATTATAGAATGTATATAAAAAATGATCAGATCTAGTTTTTTTAAAACTCACATCTAATTTTAAAAGTAATCAAAATAATAAATTATTCATAAATCAACATGATGTCCATTAAAACTTAAAACCATCAAGAGTTGCATACATGATTGTATATGAAATATGTATAAATACATGGGTGTTGTAATACAAATTTTATATCCACCATGAAAATTCCTTGCTTGAGTTCAGTCTTCATCCTATTCATTGCCATCACCATCCAATCATCATGTTCCATTTATGTAATTGCAGATGTTTCGTCAGATACAACATGGAACGAACGTCAAGCTTACATAGTTCATGTCGACGCTATGCCAACATCAACCAACATGACCATGTCCCATCAACAATGGCATGAGTCATTCATACCCACAACTTCTTCCGAAGGGTTGCTGTATTCATTCAAGCATGTCATGAATGGCTTTGCGGCCATGCTGACGGAGGAAGAGGTGGAAGCTCTGAGCAAAAGAGATGAATTTCTTCATGCACAACCAAGTAAGATTTACCAATTAGCAACAACTTATAGTCCAAAATTTCTAGGATTGGAAGCCAAAAATAGACAATTTTGGAAAGGGAAGGCTGGCTATGGGAAGGGTGTTGTCATCGGTGTGATTGATACAGGAATCACACCGTTACATCAATCATTTAATGATTATGAGATGCCACCTCCACCGAGAAAATGGAAAGGGCGTTGTGAGTTTTTATCGCAGGATCTCTGCAATAATAAGATTATCGGAGCAAGATCATTCAATCATCGAGGTGGATATACAACACCAATTGATAAACATGGACACGGGACTCATACAGCAGGTATCGCCGCTGGTCGTTTTGTGAATAACGCGAGTGTACTTCATAGTGCAAATGGCACGGCATCTGGTATTGCACCTGATGCACATCTTGCAATCTACAACGTCTGTGATGAATCTGGGTCTTCCTGTCCAGATGTGGATATTTTAGCCGGAATCGAAACTGCTATTGAGGATGGTGTTGATATTTTGTCAATTTCTCTTGCCATTCCCACTGATGATCTTCCACTTTATAAGGACCTGATATCAATCGCTTCATTCAAAGCAGTGATTGAGAAGGGTGTTGTTGTTAGTGCATCAGCACTGCTG